>JANDJZ010000048.1:0-185506 GCA_027943245.1 Acanthamoeba sp. SK_2022b
GAGTGGGCATCACCCACCGCTTCACCGACAGCTCAACAGATGCATGCGCGTCTGCACAATACCTCCTCAAGTATAGGCTCCTTCGGCACCGCCTTCCTCGACTCAATCAAGAAGCAGCTCAGCCAGGAGTTCAAGAAGCAGATGAGCGGCAAATCTGGCCCAACCCGTCGGCGATGAGCCTTTGCACAAGACTCAATTAAATCTTGCGACGCACTCAGCCATACTTTGAAGAAGATCTGGGCGATGACGGTGGACAACGCGTGGCGGGGTTCGTGTAGGCGGGACAAGGGTAAACACCGGTGAGTTGGAGAGTGTTCCGGTGATGATCATCAAAAAGGAAATCAAAATTATAATTATCGTTGTTCTATAAATCACATTCCAAACCTTCTCCTGCTTCTTGCGCTTGGCATGTGTTGGAATTTGAGTTAGGGGGTAGAACAGGCACCGCAACAACGTCCGTTCGTGTTCGTGGCACGAGGCTCCAGGACACCAGAACGTAATAAGGCGAGCGAGGAACTGGCGTAGCGGCAGCCAAGACAACTTCTTGGCCTTTCCGAAGCAAGAAAGGGAGCAGCCAAGGGATTCTTAGGAGGCTATACAACGCAAGGCAATACAACACAGGGCTGCCCCCCCCCCTCGAGGTACTTTCTAAGCTGCAACTTTGGTTCTACCTCCTTCCAAATCTATTGACAATTCTTTAGGAATGTCGCAGCATCAAGTACTGGGTCCAACCCTACTGGCCGATCTCCTGCTCATTTCAAATGCAGAGCTGAGCAAAGCTCTTCAGCTGGCTGAGCAGGCGTTTCAGTTGACGGCAAGCGAACCCACACGCGCCTACTATCTCTTCGAGAAGAGCTCCATAGCCTTCCTCCAGGCCATTCGCAGTACCACACCACCTTTTGTTGTTGCCTCGTTAACGTCTCTTCCTCACATCTCCACTCCGCCAACTCACTGCTGACCTACCTTATGCACCTGTCTGTGCTTCCAAATGCAGCATCGGATGCCGAGAACCGGGAGGTAGTGCGCAAGGTGGTGGACATCTACATACTCCACATTGAGGTCGAACGGGTGAAGCTCAGCGCGCGCACCTCGGGCGAGCAGAACGTTGCCCCGCCAGCCGCCGCTGTCGTGGCCGAACAGCAGAGCCTACAGAAGGAGTTGCACAGCCTCGTCGCCGCAGCACCCGCGGCTGCGAGCCTCGACGTCAAGGCCCAGCCGGCGTTGCGTCGTCTCTCCAGCTCGGAGCCATTGCAGAAGCGTGGCTCGCATTCTTACCTCCAGCTCGTGGAGGAGCACGACGGCAGCTACTCGGAGAGCCGATCGGCGTCGGGAGAATGGCAGAATCGACTACATTCCAGCGATAGCGTGTGTACCAGGCGTGGAGGAAAGGAGGCCACGATGGAAGCGAATCCCGACACGACGAAGAAACCAAACAGAAAGGAAAAGGAGGAGAAGAAGAAGGCCGCCGACAGAGACAACAAGGACAGGCGAAAGGAAGGTGATGATGCGAAGGAGCGAGAGAAGAGCGCAAAGTATCGGGGGAAGGAGAGCAAGGACAACGGCAACGCGAATGAGGAGAAGCGAAAGATGAAGGTAAAGAAGGAGAATAAGATAATGATGATGATGAAAAAGAAGAAGAAGAACAAGGAGGAAGAGAAAGAAAAGCGGACGACCGCGGATGAACCGGAGAGCATCAGCTCGTGGAAGCGACCAGACGAAGCAAGGCGGGCCTCGGCACTCGACCGAGGCACCAAGAGAAATCCGCTGCCGGAGACGGATGACGGCGTCGACGACGCGCGACTACAGAACGCGCTCAACGGGTGGAGAAAGGCCCGAGGACAAGGCCGCAGCGACATCCTGGGCTACTGTTCGACGCGACCGGAAGAAAAGAAGGACAAGAAGAAGGGAACAGGCTCTCACGTCGTTGCTCGAACGCCATCGGCGTTGGAGCCGGTGGCCGAACTGCAGAAGCTCTACCCGAAGCTTCACTCCGCCTTTTCCAACAAGCACCTCGAGAACTGGACTGAAGACCAGCCCAACATTACCATGTGATCGACTCCACGCTCGCTATTTATTGGCCGCCAACTACGACCACGATCGCGCATCACACTTGCATTCTTCGACCTTCTCAACAGGTCCTATGGCCTGCTCACCGTCCTCCCCGCCACGCTTGCGTGTGGATCGTACCGCTGTAATATTCGTTCACCACGTGAAGCACCTTTCTTCTGTTCCCTGTTCATTAAGCGTCGTTATTGCTTGCGCTGCAAGTTGAGCCCAGAGAAACTCCCGAGCAATGAATGGAATGGGTCGATGTGTCAAGTCAGGTGAACAAAGTTCATCACTCGTTGGATTGGCTGGTGAGCTTGGCCACCCTGGCTTCGACCTTTTCAAGAACCGAGGAGGGCACGGCAACGACAGACGACGCCGCAGCGGCACGCAGGAGATCGAGCTCGCGCTGGGCGTGGGTGAGTGCAGTGGGCAGCTCCTTGGTCTGCTCGAAGAGCTGCGACAAGTGAAGGTGCGTGAGGGGCAGCGGAGCGCCGCTCTTGCGCTCCTCCCTCCTCTGTGAGTTGAGGAAGAAGGCGCGCGCCTTGTAGTGCTCCTTGTTATGCGCGCTCACGAGGCCCTGCAGGAACAGCGCCACAGGGTTGTCCTGTATGCGGAGTGTGTGCAGATGCCTCGTGAGGTAACGAACACGCGACTGGAAAAGGGCAGGGCATCGTACGGGCTGGAGTTTGGTCAGTTGAGCGAGGGTGGAGTGAGCGTCTCCCCACCTCTCGAGCGTGACGTAGAGGTGGGCGAGCTTCAGCAGCGCCACCAGCCGCGAGCTCCTGTGGCGCTCGTCGCCGACAAAGGCCTCTATGATCTGCTTGTAACTGAACTCGGCAGCATCGGCGAGCCCTTCCTGTTGATACAGCTCGGCCAGCTCGAACCACAGCAGCGGAACGCAGTTACCTGCGATTCGCGCAACACAACGCAGGTGAGCAACGGCCACATCGCGCACGGCGTATGGCGGATGGGGGGGGGGGCACACCTTGAGCCTTGATGGCCTCCTTGTACTCCTTGATGGCAAGGTCAACCTTCTTCTGAGCGAGGTGGCAGCGCGCCAGCTGGCGATGCCGGAAGGCCTGGGCTTGCTTCCTGCGGTCCTCGTCTACAAACCGTCCCGAGAGCGAGCGAGGGAGAGAGAGAGAGAGAGAGAGAAGCCGTCAGACGCTTAGCATCGCATGCCCGCACACACACAAGCACGCACGTACCGGCGAGGGAAGACGTCGACGCGGCGGCCGACGCCTCATTGGCCAGTTGCTCGGCCTCGGCGATGTGCTGCTCGCCGCCCTGGAGCAGGCAGCAGTCGCTGGCGGCCAGCCGCAGGAAGAACAGCTTCGCCTCGACGTCCCGGATCTGGCGGACGAGGGCCTCCTCGTCGTCTCTCCCCTTGCCGGCGGGGGCCGCGTCCTTGCGGTCCTTGCGACGCAGACCGAGCGCCTGCGTCAGGCGAGCCTGCTCGTCCGCGTGCAGCGCGAGCACGTGGCGCAGCACCGAGCCGGTGGCGCGGGCGTGGAGGGCGGGCGCCGCCGAAATGAGGCAGAGCGAGTAGGAGGCCGCGGCGAAGAGGAACCACGAATGCCTGTCCAGCGGGTCGACGTGCAGCATCTTGGTCACGTTGCTGAGCACGGCCTGGGCGTCACGCCAACAAACACCAACAACGCGTGATTAGCGGCGGCGGCGGCGGGTGTTGCAACAATGCTGAAGAAGGCGCTGCTGCACCTTGAGGCCACCGTCCCAGCGAGGCGCCACGCCTCTTCCGGCGTCGTCCTGCGGCGACACCGAGGGCACGTTCCGGCCAAACTGCAAAAGTGCCTCCGAGATGAGGCGATGCCGCGCCACGCAGTCCTGCCCGTTGTAAGGGGAGAGGGAGAGGGAGAGGGAGAGGAGGAGGGAGTGTGAGTGACGCGGGGGAGTCGAGCGTCGATCGTATGGTGCAGAGGGCTGAGGTAACCTGGAGTTGCGGAAAGGTAAGGTTAGGCGACGAGTTCACGCACAGGGTGCGCAGGGCCTCCCCGCTCTGGAAGTAGTCCAGCACCTGTGATGGGGGGAAAGCAGGCAGCCCGAGAACGGTTAGCGATCGGGGCCCAGGGCCAAGACCAGCGCGCTATCTGATGCAGGGGGGCTCCGCGTACGAGCCAGGCCAGAGCGTCCCACGACTCCTCCTTGTCGGGGGACAGATGATACGCCTTGCTCACCTGCCGCTTGGCCTCCTCGCTCTTGTTCTGGTGATGGCGTCGACACATTTTGGTCGGCGAGTCAGCCACCCTCTGAGCGAGGCGCACAACACATTGCGGCACGGCGAGGTCCGTGGCGGGGGCGTGCCTGCATCAGCGAGAGGACGGCCTGCATCGTGTGGAGGTGCGCCGAGGGCTGTTTGCTCAGCTTTTGGATCTGCTGGAGCGCGGTCTGCGCCACGGTGAAGTCCTCGATGAGGAGACCCAGGCCGCTCATCATCTGCCAGCCGCCCAAGTAGCTGCCATCCTTTTTCACGCTGCGGGCGACACACACACACACACACACACACACACGCACACGCACACACACACACACACACACACACACAGGAACTGAATGACGAGCTGCGTGCAGATGCGCGCGCGAGGTCAGTGTGTACCATTGCATGACGAATTTCTTGGCTTGCGTGATGTCGCCCTGATGGTATGCGAGCTGCGCCAGGAGAAGCAGCGTCTCTTTCTCTGCCCGCTGCAGTGGAGACGTGGGGTCGGCTCCCGCGTTGGCCTGGCCACGCACGCGCAAGGTCAGCATCAACGCTGGTGAGGGGGGAGGGCGCGAGTCGACGGCAGGTAGACCAGGCCCACCTGCTCCAGTTGGGCCAACAGTTGGCGGTGCGCCTGCGCGCTCTCCTCGAGCTGGCCGTTGAGAAAGAGGGCCCGGCCGAGATCCCACGCGAGCGCCACGCCCCGCTGTTCGTTGGGCGGGGCCGCGCCCACGCCCGCCTCCCTCAGGTCTCGCACGGCATCGGCCCACCGACGCAAGCGCATCAGCACGCGCGCTCGGTTGGCCAACACGGTGGCCGTCTTCTCCGCGTCCGTGAAGCCATCGCCTGCGTTCGCCAGGTCGATGGTGAGCGTGTGCGCAGCGCAGGAGTCAGCTCAGCACGTAGAGCGGGAGCGAGAGAGGGAGAGGGAGAGTGCTCACCGCCAGACTCGGACAGAGGGATGACCGTTCGAAAGGCCTTCTGTCCAGCCTGGGGTTGCTTGGCCGCCTTAGGGAGCAGAGCGAGCGCCTGCGTGAAGCAGCGGTGAGCAGCCTCGTGGAGTCCTCGGGCCTCGTGGAGCAGGCCCAGGACGTTCCAGCCGCCGGCCGACGGCTTGCGGAGCGGATGCGCTCTGGCGGGAGCGGAGCGGGGGGAAGGTGAGTGAGCCTGAGTCGGAGCGAAGCCAAGTTACGCCGCATGCGATAGCGAACACGGAGAGCCGCTTACCGCATGTAGAGCTCCATCGACGGCATGGCCGTCTGCATCGCATCGCCGCCCAATATGTAGCCCGTGTAGCCCATGCCCACACGGCCCTCCCACTGACGCGATCCACCCGAATGAAAACGTCAACGTTAGGGAGACAATGGGGGGGGGGTCGGTAGATGCGGCAGGAGAGAGCGTACGGTGTAGTCCTCGAGGGAGCAGGCCTGCGAGTACGAGGCGGCGGCCAGCGCGGGGCGTGTGGGCACCGATGGATCAGTGTCCAGCTCCGCGAGGAGAGCGTGGCCCGCCCAGACCGAGGCGTTCTCGGGGCTGATCGACTGCGCCTTGAGGAAGGCCTTCACACACACACACACACACACACACACACACACACACACACACACACACACACACACACACGCACACACGCACACACCACACGTCAAACACCGAGCGCGCAAGACGAAGGCCCTACTCAAGCGGGCACACAGACGAGTCGCGCACCTGTTCAGCCAGCGAGTAGTCACCGTGCTGCAGATAGAGCAGGCCGAGGTTCACCCATGCCTTGTCATCCTGTAGCAGTGGTGAAGACAAACGGGAGTGCCCGCGTGAGCTTCGCTCAAAGTGTGTGTGAGAGAGCAAGAAAAATGAAGAAGCGACATACGCCATCGTTGAGCTTGAGGGCGGTGATGAATGAATGCTGGCTCAATGCCGGAAGCGTGCGATGTAGCAGCACGCCCAGCACATTCCAGTAGGCGTTGTTCTTGGGCTCAAGCGAAAGGGCCTTCTTCATCCACGACACCGCCTCGCCCAGCTTCTTCTCTAGAGGTTGTTGAACAAAAGAAAGCAGTGAGGTAAGGACACGCTTGTGCGGTTCGCGATCCATTCCAAGCTAATAATGTACACGCATGGCCCCTCACGTACCGGATTCGTTGCCGGGGGTGGCGGGGAGGTGCGTGTCGAGGACAAGGGCGTAGAAGTAGCGGTTGATGGCGAGGTCGTAGTAGAGCGCGGCGCAGTTGGCGTCGATGAGGACCGCCTTCTCGTAGGCCTTGGCTCCCTCGTCCAGGCGCTTCAGCTTCTCCTCCCGCTTCTTGCCCATGCTCTCCTCGGTCCAGGCCTCCGCCGCCTGTCAGCCAGCGTCGGTCGTCTCAGCAATTGCGCGCTTTGGAAAGAGCGAGGGAGGATCATACCTCGGGCGCCACGAAGGGAAGGTGGTAGTGCACGGTGTGCACGTCGCCCAGGAGCTTCCACAGGCACTGCAGGTTGTCCTGAATCTTCAGACACTCCTCGATGACCTGCTGCGCCTCCCTCAGATTGTCGGCGGGCCTGCGGCGCGCCATACGGTATCGCTGTTAGTCGGTCGCCATTGGTCGTGCCACGTCGCAGCGGACCGGGCGGTGGCGGGTGTACCGTCCGACGAGGCCCTGGGTGATCTGCGACATGGAGAGGGAGATGAGGGCCTGAGCGAGACCCTTCATTGCTGGCAGGTAGGACCCTTTGGTCTGGAGTATCTCTGCGAGCAGCACGACCAGCAAACATGAGGCACACGTGTCGACAATGAAATGCGGGCATGGTCCAATCGAAAGGCGCAAACCTTTGAAGTGAGTGGTGGCGTCTTCCGTGAGGCCCAGCAGCAGCTTTGTGCAGGCCACCTGGTACTTGGAGGCCGCGCACGTCGGATCGAGCTCGAGTGCCCTCTCGAAGCCCTTCAGTGCCGCCACATACTTGCCTGTAGATATTTATTTCAAATAAAACAAACAAAACAGAGAAATAGTAAAAACGAGAAATAAATACGAAGAAAACACAAACAAGGAATGAGCAGAGTACGCAGGCCATGTTGCCACGTGGAGGCAGGGAGAAAGACGCACCGGTGGCGAGGTAGGACTGCGCGAGGCCCTTCCAGCAGAGGTCGTCCTTGGTCTCGAGCCGCAACACGTTGTGGAAGGCGGGTATGGCCGCAACGTACTTTCCGTTCTTGAGATGGTGGAAGGCCAGATTTCTCCACGCCCACTTGACTCTGCGCGACAGAGACGGATGAGCAAACGCACAGGCAGAGAGGCGAACGGGATCACAGCCGCCAACGCCCACCTGTTGGATTTCGCGGACACTTCCTTCCACAGGGCCACAGCGGCAGCCTTCTGTCCGCCCTCGATGTACAGGTCACTAGAGGCGATGATGCGCAATGCCCAAGGCGGCGTAAGCATGGCAGTGTCGGGGACAAAGAGGAACGCACTGAAGCACGCACCTCAGGGCGACGCCGGCTTCGGTGTCGAGGGAGTCGCTCAAGGAGAGCGCCTTCTGATAGCATCGCTTGGCCTTCACCTGGTCGGCCTCAACGAAGCGGTAGTAGTGGCCGAGGTAAGTGAAGTTGCCGGGGAACATGGGGTCGAGCTTGGCCGACTGCAGGAACTGGGACTGCGCATGCTGCTTGTTCGAACGGAACTCGCCTACGTTGCCCCACGCCAGGCTGATCAGAAACCTCACCGCGTTCCCCACGTGTGAGTGCGAGACGGCGCACCTCCCATCTGCCAGTAGGTGCGGCCGAGATGGTAGTAGTATGAAGACATGTGGCCGTTGGCCTCAACCGCCGATTTGAAGAATGCGCTCGCCTCCGCATAGTTCTCTCTGAATGGAAAGACGCGTCAGGCTCTTCATCATTCATGATAAGCAAGGCCAAGAAACAACCTTGGTGGCATCGGGGGGGGGGGCAAGTCACCGTTGGTACTCCAAGAGGCCAAGCTGAACCAAGGCGTCGTCTTGCTTCGGGTTGATGGTCAGCACCTTCTTGAACATCTCTTCTGCCATCGAGACCTCCTTCGCCTCGAGATAGGCCTCCGCCAATCCCTGGAACGTCGGGGCGTGAAGGTGAGGTGCGCACGCGCGCACGCAGCGCGACTAGCGGTTCCGCACCATCATGGCCACAACGTTGTGGCTTTCTCGATTCAGCACTGCGAGGTACAACTCCTGCGCCTCCTTCCTACGCTTTGTGAGGTGATACACCTTGGCCTGCACCAGCTGCAGCTTTGTCGTCGCCCTATCGGAAGGAACAAAGGAGAGCGAACAGGGAGTCAGTCGTCACCGACCAGCACGGGCTCGTGACCGCGATCTCGCACGTACTGCAGCAGCGATGACTTGAGCTTTCGTTCGTTCTCCTTGATGGCCTTGAGGCCCTTGATCACGCAGTCCAAACTCTGCTGGAACGACTGGTTGCGCAGGTAGAGCTCGGCCAGTAGGACCCAACCGGACACGTACGTCGCTGCATACCCCCATCAGCAATGGAGCTCACACACGGAGTGCTTCAATGGGAAACTGGGGGCACTACGTACAGTGCTCCTTGAGGCCAGACTCGACCAGTGCCATCAGCTCGTCCACGGGCCTGCCCTCCTGATCCTTCGCCTGTACGCGCCGGTGAGCGCGACTCGCCAAAAGATAAATTATAATACAAAAAATAAAATAAAATAAAAAATAATAATAACAAGACAGAGTCGTTGGTGAGGGCACCTTGACGAATCGGGCGTGTTGTGAGGCCGGAGGGAGAGGACCGAGCAGGAAGGACCCCAGGAGCAGCCAACTGAGGGGCCTGTGGGGGAACGAGCGCACGAGCTTCTTGAAGATGCGCTGCTCCTCGCTCCGAATCTCTGCCAAAACCAAGTGGGCGGGGACCAGGGTCGTTAGACGCCGTGGTGATCGGAAAAGCTGCAGGAGAGCACGGCTGGGGGGGGGGGCATACCCGAGTCGTCCTCTTCGGCGACAGCGAGAAGGACCTCGAAAGGCAGAGGCGATGTCGGCTGGAACTGGGCCGCATGCTTGCACCGGCGGATGAGCTCTCGCCGCAGCTGCGCAACGGCGCGACCAAAAATGAATAAGTAATGAAGTTGCGGGCGCAAGGCGCTCACGGTCGTGATGGCGCACCTGTCCTGACTGCTGGGCATCGGTGGACGCGGCCAGCTTCTTCTGCAGGCGCTGAATGTACTCATCGTGGTACGAGGCCGTGCCGGGGAGGTCCATGTCGATCACCTTCAACAGCAGCTGCTCGACCTGCAGGCGCGACATGCATGGGAAGGGCGCGAGGGTGAGCGCTCACAGGCCAAGCAAGAGAGAGCAAGAGAGAGAAAGAGAGAGAGAGAGAGAGAGAGGAGCAAGAAAGCGAGCAGAAGTCTTCCATGCGAATTGCGCACCTGAGCGGTGGCGTGGGCCTTGTCCTCCTGCGTTGCACCCTCCCGCAGGGCCTCCTCTTCCTCCGCCGCCTTGTACTGGGTCAAGATCTTACTCAGCACGTCGAGAGCGTCCGCCTTGTTGCCTTCGGCCTCGGCAGCGGCCAGCACGCCGTTCCAGATCGAAAGAGCCTTTGAAACAAGCGAGGAGACGGAGGCATCAGTCAAGCACATCAATGCCCGAAACAGAGGAAAACGCCCAAGCCCCACCTTGGCTCTGTCGCCTGCTTGAATACAAGTGTCGGCGAGTTTGACGGTGAGGTCCTTCCTCTTCTTCGGTTGGTCTTCACTGCGCGTGTGGCAATCACAGCAACAGTGGTCGCCAGCTTCAGTGCAAAAACAAAGGGACATGGCAGGAATGCAAGAGTGCATGGTGAGCGGTACGGGATGAGTTTGAGGATCGTCTCGTAGACCTCGGCCAGCTTGGCCCATTGTGAGGTCTTCTGATACAGCTTGGCCAGACCCTAGGTATAGGAAGGGACACGCGTGGAAAACAATCAATCGCATGAACGGACGCACTACGCAAGCTGCGACTACGTGTCGTGGGAAGACCTCTACGTATTGAGGAAAAGTGATTGGTGAGTTTGAAACAAAGATTGAAGATTACCTGCCAGGCAAGGATTGTGGAGGGTTGAAGTGCAGTCGCGCGACTGTAAGCCTCCTCGCTCTGCTTTTCCTGCCCGAGCTCAGCGGCAGCCAACCCAATGAACACAAACACGTTGTAATTCTTGCTGTCGAGCTTGAGTGCCGCCTTGCAGTGCTGCAGCGCCTCCTTCCATTCCTTCTTGTCCAAGGCTTCCCGCGCAGCCTTGAGCTCTTGCCTCAGCTGCACCTTGGGATCTGCCATAGTTGCAAGATTTTGCGTATTGATTGATACAAAATAAAAAAAAAAACAAGCCAAATGTTATAAACAAAAGAAAGTATTTTCTTTTCGTTTCCTTTCCAGGAAGCCACGCTCATAAAACGCACAAGAGGCTGCATAGCCACACCGGCAGCATGACAAGGACCAGCAAGGCGATGGATCGTTTCAAATCGTTCGTAAGGCGCGGTTTGTCTCTTGAGACCTTCAAATTTACGCTCTACCTTGCCATTCCCGCCGGCATCACAGTGGCGCTGCTCTACCCTGGCCAAGTCAACAGACTCGTCTCACACGTACGCCTTCCGTGCATTCTCTTCACCCTCTGCCTGTTCTTCGCTTGTCAAATCAGCACAAATTAATCTTGCGCGGCACTCCCGTCAAGTTCCCGTTCGTGGTGTATCCGCCGGAGGACCCAACCATCCGGGAGGCCAATGACCGCTTCCGGCGGCAGCAGCTGGAAGCTCTCGAGAGGCAGTCGCGAGAGGCCGAGGAGAAGGCTAAGCAGCAGCAGCAGTAGCCCACCTGCACTTTCCTCTCTCCCGCACCCTTCGCTCTGTGTACAAAGAAAGACGTCTCTCTTTTTACTCTTCAAACTTGCATCTTTGCAGACTGCTGCCTCACCATTCATCGTCGTCTTGCAGCACAACGGCGCCCATTCTCTGCTTGAAGAGGGACATGTCGTTGCCGCGGCTCTCCTTCTCCCACTCCTCATCGTCGTCGGCCTCGTCGGCCTCCTCCCAGCCCTCGAGCGCGTCGTCGTCGAGATCGCTTCGGCTCCTGGTCCGGTGGTGGGCCGCCCCGCTGCCCGGGCCCTGCCTGAGGATGCGCGTGATGTCGCGCAGGCCTCGCATGGCGGCAAAGTAGAACGAGTCCTTGCCTCCGATCTTCATCTCCACGTCGGCGCCCTTCCTCACCAGGTATTTCACCACCTGCGGGTTGCCTGTGCACACCATAAAGAGAAAGAGAGCAGCCACATGAGGATGACGACGATGGCGGTGAGAGGAGGAGAGCGGAGAAGCAGCACCCTTCAAAATGGCGGTGATGAGGGGTGTGGAGTAGGTCTCCCTGTGGTTGACGTCGGCGCCGTTCTCGACCAGGAGCTTCACCATCTCCAGGTTGGCCGCCGAACACGCAAAGTAGAGCGGCTTGTGTCCACCGCCTGCCACCAAGGGAAATCAATCGCGTGCGTGAACTCAGGGCCACCATCGCATCACCGCATCGCTCGTCATCTGACCTACACGTGCATTGCGGTGCCCTCGTACCGTCGAGATTGACGTCCGCGCCACACTTGATGAGCAGCTTGGCCACCGCCACGTTGCCGCGCAGGTCCGCCATGGCTCGCACCTTGTAGTTGTCCTGTCGGTTGGCCAACAACGCCTCGGACCGTCAGAACGCGCGCAAGAGACACGCGGTGGTGGTGATGAATGCGCGCACCTGAATAGCAGTGACGAGGGCCGTGTATCCCTTGCCGTTCTTCTGGTTGACGTCCACGCGTGCAGCGCCCTTGTTGGCGGGGCCCGCGGGGTCACGGAGCAGATGTTTGACGATCATCTTGTTGCCGACGGCCGTGGCGAGGAGCAGCGCGCTGTTGCCGCCGTTGTCCCTCTGGTTCAGGTCAGCGCCTCGTTCGAGCAGCAGCTGGGCGATCTTCATCCCCGTGTCTTTGTTTCGCAGAAGGCAGGCCCATAGCAACGGCGTGCGCCCCTCCGCGTCGTCCTTCACGTCGACAGCTGTATCGCGTGGTGCGTGGTGGCATCGTCGTGTGCGAGGTCAGCCAGATGCTGGCGTTGCATGTGTCATGGAATGTAACGTGGTCACAGGAGCACGCACCCGCGCCGTGATCGAGCAAAATCTTGATGACGTCGAGGTAGTTCTTTTCCATGTCTCCGCTCGAGCCGTTCTTGCGGTTCTGCCTTCGGATGATGTTGACCAGCAGCGGCCCCTTGTTCAAATTCATCTCCTCCTCGCCTACAGTCCACCGGCAGCGTCGGCATCAGGTCAGACCACGAACAAAAGAGCTCTGGGATGGGGAGGAGAAGGGGGGGGGGAGAGAGAGAGAGGTGTGGTACCGCTCTCGCCGATGGCCTCCTCTTCCCGGTCCCTCTGGAAAATGTTGACGCGCTCGCGATAGCTCTTGCTGCGCGACCGCTTGCCGGCGGTGCGCGCGGCCGGGTCTTCCCTGCCCTTGAAGTGGCTCTCCGACAGCGGGCTGGTGCGGTCCTGGCTGCGTCGGACACTGCCCTGTGGCTTGATATGGTCCTCGTCCTCGTCCATCACGTTGCTCTGTTCCTCGTCCCACGCTCCGTCCTCGTCGTCCGTCCACTCCTCCACGTTCATGTCGTCCAGTCCCAGGTCGCCGCCGCCGCCGCCGCCCTCGCGCATCTCCGCCGGTCTGTCCTCGCCCTCGCCTGTCGTGTTCACCTCCGCCCCATGGTCGATGCACAGCCTGACCAGTTCGCGATCGCCCGCCATGCACGCCGCGTAGAAGGCGCTCACGCCGACAACGTCGGCCTTGGCGTTGGCATCGCAGCCGTTGGCCAGCAGCAGCTCGGCTAC
Organism: Acanthamoeba sp. SK_2022b; assembly: GCA_027943245.1. Lineage (NCBI taxonomy): Eukaryota > Discosea > Longamoebia > Acanthamoebidae > Acanthamoeba > Acanthamoeba sp. SK_2022b. Next base: position 13,103 of record JANDJZ010000048.1, read on the forward strand.
CTCGAGCCGGTCCTGGCTGTTCATCCGCTCCTTGGCCTTCTTCTCGCGGTTGCTGGTGGCGCCGGTCTTGCCGCGGGCGCCCGGCTGTCCCATGGACGAGGCGCCGACGCCGCTCTGCTGCGCGGAGGAGGCGGAGGAGATGGCCAGGAAGTGCAGGCCCGTCCAGCCGTGCACGTTCTTGGCCTTGGCCGATGGCTGACGCTCCTTGAGGAGGTACTTGGCCAGTCGCATCTGTCCGTTCTTGCACGCGTAGAGAAGCGGGGTCATCCCCTGCTCATCCGCAGTGTCCACAGAGCCCCCTGCGAGTGAGATCAAAGTGAGAATCACTCGCGGCACCACGTAGGCGCATTATTATTGCTATTATTCAAATTATTATTAATAATAATACGGCGGATACAAATACGCACCTTGAAGGGAGGCAAAGAGCAGGGCCTCGTCTCCGTAGTCGGCGCTCGGCAGGCGGGCGGCGGCGCCCTTGGCCAGCAGCAGCTGCGCGGTGGTGATGTCGTCCTTGGCAAAGGCCTTCCACAGCAGGGGACGCCCCTCGCCGTCGACGTGGCTCACGTCGGCTCCCTTGGCAATCAGCAGCCGGCAGACGTCGGTCATGCCGCCCTCGATGGCATACCACAGCGCAGTCCTAACAGTAGCGCTCCCTCACATTATCACCACACGCTCCCCGCGACCCTCGCCACCGCCCCCGCGAAGGGAGGCACGTGTGCGCATACCTCCGTTGGTCGTTGCTGGCATTGACGTCCGCGCCATATTCGATGAGCAGTTCGGCGATTTGGGACTTTTCGTTCTTGCATGCAATGAGCAACGCTGTCGCGCCTGTCTTTGTTCTGTTCGTCGCAACATTGACGGGGCAGACAGATGGAGGTGAGGCACCGAGGAAACGGAAAGCGTGGCATGCGCAGCGCACGTTTTGTAGTCGACATTGGCCGACTTATCCCTGACGAGGTACTTGACGGTTTCGACGCAGTCGCGCTTGCAGGCGTAGATGAGCGCCGTCTTGCCCCAATCGTCCACCGCGTTGGCATCGTCGCTGGTCTGCAAGAGAATGCAGATCCGCACGGTGAGACACCAAGTCCAGGGCTTTACCTTCCCTCACCAGCTGGTCTGTGACGTGCCATGCATTTGAGCAGCAGCTCGTTGTCGCCATAGTCCGAATCACTGAGGAGATCAGCGCCCGCTTCCTTGGCTTTAGCCAGCAGCGCGTTGGCCAAGTGGACGTGATCGCACTACACAAATCACATATCAACACACAAACACCACGCATCACACATCGCGTCATGCACGAACACCATGTACACACATCACGCACGACAATGGGTAGCGCATCAATAGGTCAGTTATTTGCAGACAAACGCTCAGCTTCGTGACGAACTGGCCGTACTTCGAGGGCGTAGAAGAGGGCAGTGCGGCCATCCTCGTCTTTGCGCGTGATGTCGGCACCGTGAGCCAGGAGCTGTTCGAGGATCTCGCTGCGTCCTTGCATGGCCGCGTAGAAGAGCGGCTGAACACATGCGAAAAGAGGGTCAGGAAGGCACGCCGGCGCGCGCAGGGGGCTTGCGTTCGAACGCACAGTTTTCATTTCTTCGTCGGTTGCGTTGGCCTGTGCGCCATTCGCCAGCAGGATGCCGACGATCGCGGTCTTGCCCCGTCTACAGGCGTGGAACAGCGCGGTCTTGCCTTCATCGCCCTTCAAGTTGACGTTGGCACCCTGCGTGGTTCCGCACACGTGGATTGGAGCCGCACACATGCACACAAACATACAATCAGCAAGACGTCCCGCGGCTCGGGGGTAGAGACACGCACACGAGCGCACCTTAAGCAAGAGGAGCTGCACGACCTCGGCGAGGCCGCGCTGGGTGGCGTAGATGAGGGGCGTGAGGTCCATCTCGTCTTTGAAGTTGACGTTGACGTCCTGACTGTCCGCCAGTATGCGCTTCACCTCCGCCACATCACCGTCTTCGCACGCCTTGGCCAGCTCCAGGCCCGCTTCTGGTGGGCCACCAGTACACACGCGCACAAAGCAAGCTGTGAGTACAACCGTTCTGCAGATTGACCAAATGCCTTGAGGAAATTACCTTCCTGATCAGAGACATCAAAATCTAGGTCGTCATCTTCATCGTCGCTCTTCCATTTTCTGCTGGCAAGACTGGCAGACAGTTTGATGCTCCCTCTACTCGTGCTCAGATCGAAATCATCGTCCGATGAAGATGTCATCGCGAGAAAAATTTCGACTCAGAAGGAGGAGCACCAGGTGTGTTCTTCGTTAAACGGCAACAAGTCGCCCTGATCGTCGCACAACAGAACTGAGCTCGCGCCTGTCGCCTGCTTCTTCGTGGTACTTTTTCTTCTCTCCTTCAAATTTCCCTTCTTGCACTTTGTCTTGTTGTGTGCAAGAGACAAGTTTTGTTTGTCAAGGAGAGATGGATTTCTAAAGCCACAGTCTGAAGAGCAACAGGCAAACATTGGACTGAAGAGTATCATGTTATCAAAATTAGAGTTTCATGAAGGACTACTTCAGCTCAAGAAAATCAATTGGGGTGTGGAAGAAGGAGAGCAGTTGCCATCAAGATTGAAAGTCACCTGACCTGGACCCATCAGCTGAATGCTGGAGCATCTCAAAATCATTGGCCAGCAAGAATATCATGTGGCTGAGGAAGGGCAAGACAATACCACAGGGCATGGGACAGGAGAGAATTGATGTTGGCCAACACTCAACCTGATTTTATTGAGTGTAGTCATGGAGTGTTGCTTGCACATCTTGCATAAAGTTGGATGTGCATGGCTCTTCCACACAGAGCATCTCCAGCATCTCCAGTAGCATATGGGATATTGGCTGAGATGTTTATTCAGTGTAGGAGCAGATTGATCAAGAACTTTCTCTTGTGGTGAGTTGCAAAACATTGGCAAGTGAGGGTGTGGGTAATGCTACTTACCCATCACCTTTCCCCTTCTTTTGTTTCAAAAGCTAATCTTGGTTAGTATCACTATGTGTGCATGTGGATCTCACCCATCTGGACAATTAGGTTGTTGAAAGCTGGACCATCACCACCCTCTGCCAAGATAGCATCTACTCTGCACCTGTGATCATTATCATTATCAAGAACCAATAAATTTGATAATATACCTCCATTTCCTCTATTTTTTTCTAGGTAGAAAGTTTTCTTTTTTTCAGATAAGAAAATTAGAGGAGCCTAATATTAATATACCTTTCCTTCTTTTCTTGTCCCTTCATAAATCCGCGCACCCAAACTGTGCAGAAGAGGATCATGGTGCCGCATCTGTTCGTGTTGAGGCACGCCGAGTCTGAGTTCAATGCAAGCGAGGGAAAGAGGGACGCTGTGGACTGTGACTTGAGCCCTCTCGGGGAGGCACAGGCCAGGCAGCTCGAGGGCCACTATCATCTCGCCCTCGTGTCTCCTCTTCGCCGCGCTCGACGCACCCTTTCCGAATCTCGAATCACCATTGGAGATAACGAAGATGGAGACGAAGCACGAAGAGGCAGGATGGCTAAACGTAGTGGAGAGGAGGCGAACAAAAAGGTAAAGGTGAGTTGCTTGGCGAGGGAGGTGCGATTGGACATGTGCGACTTCATGGACGGTGAAGAGGTCTGGCCGCTACATGAGGAAGTGGAGGAAGAAAGAGTGGATGATGGTGATGCGGGAGCCATGATCTTGGTGCAGAAGAGCAAGAAGTGGCGAGAGAGCCCACAACAGGTCATGGAACGAGTGCGAGCTCTGTGGCGAGTCGTCTTGGCGGAAGCAGCTGACCTCATGAGCGAGTCCATCATCACGAAGAGGAAGAGCATCCTGATCGTGTCCCACAGTGACTTCCTGTGGCACTTCACCAACCACGAGTGCGACCTTGTCAATGCCGAGATGGCTGACATCACTCACCTTCTTGAGCTCGAGTGGCACAACCACAACAAGCTTGTTGTCTAACCACCATTAGTGTCGTCTCGGGGCATCAACCATCCGAGTGGGTGGGCGCTCTTGCACATGGCCGATGAGCAACTGGCCCTCTTGGGGCTCTTTCGCCTCAGAGGTGAGCTTGAAGCAAACAAAAGGGGTCATGTGTATTGCTTGTAGAGGTCGCCGCTGTTGCCAAGGGTCTGGTAGTTCTTTCGCTTGCTGTTGCGGAGGGCCGCCTTGGGCGATTCGTAGTCGTAGCTTCCGCCGCCGCGCTCGGCGACGCTGAAGAAGGAGCTCGTTCGCGTGGGGGTCATGAGGTCCTCGTGCCCGCCGTAGGACGAGTGGAGCGGCCACAAGGTGGGTTGGATGTAGGATGGCTGGCTGTCGTCCTCCTCGTCTTCCTCGTTCTCTGGCTTGCCGCTCTGCTCCGGCTCCGCGTTGTAGTACTCGTACAACAAGTACCTGGACCCGCATCAGAGCCGAAACCAGAGTCAGCGTCCAAGAGGAGGCAAGAGGAGGAAGCATAGGATGGTACCGCTCCTCGGCGTCGGTGTCGATGTCCTTCTGTTCGATGGGGTTATACATGGCGCGCTGGCTCCACTTGCTATTGTACCACACCCAAAACAGTAGGGTGAGGGGCGGCGGGAGCACCAGCGCGAAGCCGCCGGGGAACTTGCGGAGCGCCATCACCACCACCATAGTGATCTGGAAGAGCAGCACCGCGAACATGACCCTGCAAGCGAAGAAAGGGCCCAAATGCCTTAGCTTCGGGTCGGCCACTTGTGCTGCGCGAACTGAGAGGGGGTGGGGGTACCTGTTGAAGCAGGATCGCCACACGGTGCCAGACGACTGGTACTCGACCTTGTGCACGTAGACGATGTTGTACTTATTCACCAAGTATGCTGCGTGCATCGCATAGAAATGAGAGACGTGGTGAGCCTGCGCAGCTCATCGCGAAGAAGACATGCACGCAGCGCTACTCCCACAACGCCCACGGGTTCGCTCCACACCAAAACGTACCAGAGATAAAGTAGACCGAGCCAAAGAGCAGCGTGAGAGGCGACATGACCGAGTAAAAGATGACGTAGGTGAAGACCAGCAGATCACAGGCCATGTTCCAGCCGTAGTCAAAGGGCTCCACTTCTGACGCTTCCTTGTACTGCTCGGGTGAACAGGAGAAGCCAAACGTGTTAGCTAAATCATGCATAACGGCAAAGGAGGCCCAGCCAACAACGAACGAGCGGTCATTAATTGGGATGTAGCATACCTCTTGGGGCGTGGTGGCTCCTCGACGTTTGAAATGGCGGCGGGCCATGGGGTAGAGGCGAAGGAAGCCGAAAATGAAGTTGCCCGTGATGGCAAACATGGTGTAGTTGGTGAAGTAGAGCGATTGTCGCGGCAAAGCCTGCACCAACACCACGGCCACACAGCAGTCAACCCCCCAAGAACACGCAATTGAAGGAGAGAGCAGAAGTGTTACCTGAGCGACGGAGTGGATGAGAACGTCGGGAGCGCTGAAGAAGTCGACGAAGGTTTCGAACACGGTACCGCCCGTGGTGGACACAAACAGGACGTTGAAGATGAGGAAAGTGTAGAAATGTTTCATCGCCTCCTTCTCCATCAACGACTTGGCGTGGAATCCTGAGCGGGCACGAACAGCCAGCAGCAGCGGTGAGACACAGCGGAAGACATGTGGGCGCGTGTGGGCGCACGCTGCGTACCTGACCAACGGACCAGCGCGAAGATGACAGGCTGCGAGGCAAGCATGGACAGCAGCAGGATCAGACCCGGAAGGAAACCTGGAGAAGGCGCGAGAAGAGGAGGGGAGTGGGCAAAGGTTGGTGAGCTTCCAAGCTTGGGAGAGCCTCACTCAGTGCCGAATCGAACCTTCGAGCAAGCCCAGCCACAGCCGGTTGAGCGAAGAGGTGAAGGAGAGGAAGGGGAAGAAGACTTGGAGGGTGTTGAGACGGGCGAGCGAGGCGATGAAGAGCGTAGGGATAGACCAGAGGATGAACAAAACCAGGACCGCGATGTGGACCAGCACCACACGGAACTGCTGAGTGTCCCTACGAGCAGGAGTTGCAGCATTGGTGGGGGGGAGAGGGGTGAGACAGGCGCATATGCATAGCACGTGAGGTTGAGAAGGGTACCGAGTGATGGGCAGGTGGTTCCAGCAGATGTCGTTGGGCTCGGGAGCCGGGAGCACGATCATCTTCTCCTTGTTAAAGGGGAATCGCTGCTCTTCGATGGGGAACGCGCTGTCAAAGGTGAGGAAGGCCGTGCGCGTGGGCTTGAGCGAGTCCACGTCCTGCAGCCGCTCGATGTCCCGCTCCAGGTTGGCCAGCTCGGCCTCCAGGTCGTCCGTCCGGATGTGCGCCCGCGCGCGCAGCTTCTTCATCACTTCGTTTCGCTTCTCCAGCAGCTTGGAGAGGTCCGTGGTGTCGTACACGAACTGTATGTACAGTACTTGGGCCGGGTAGCGCTCCTCGAACCAGGCGGCCAGCTTCTCGCGGTCGCCGATCATCTTGACGGGTATCTCCTTGACCAGCACCGTGAACGTGCGGCCGTTCTTGGAGTAGAGATAGCGTCCGCGGTGCGAGATGAATCGCCGAAACATTTGCCAGATGACAAAAACCGAAAAGGCCGAGAAGATGATCGTGAACAGCATGTGTGCCGTCAACGCCGGATTGTCTGAGGTGAGTGATGGACAAGCCATGGCGTGAGTGTCTGGCGGGTTGTGCGCGCGCGCGCGTGATGCCACACGGACCACTGTGCAAAGAAGAGCGCACCTGACTTGAGGGAGGCCATGGTGAATCTGGCCATGCCAGAGACCGTGGCGTTCTCCAAGTCGATATCGTCGTCGAGGTAGTAGTCGCTGGCGGCATGGTAGGTGTCTGCGCTCACCGTATCGTTGAGGTTGGTGGAGTTACTCAAGCCGCTGGCCAGCGGGGCGGGCTCGGCTGTGAGGTTGATCGGCAGGAGCACGAGGAGAGAGCCGATATTCATGCCCACCGTGAGCATGATGAAGAGCTTGAGTGCCCGCAGGTAAAACACCGCGTCGACGCCCTGCACCTTCCACAACTTTGCCTCGGGAAACCTTTTTACAAGGGACAAATGGTATTAATGAATTTAAAATGCATTATAAAATAAATAATGTAAAATCATGAAAGAAACACAGCCCAGGTGGCGTACTTGATGGTGTCCCAGATCCAACCGAAGAGACTGTTGCTCCAAGTGGGGGCAAGGGATTTAGTGGCAGTGCTGTCCTCATTCACAAACTGAGACTGGTTGTCATCGTTGAATAGGTCGTCTGCAGGAGCAGCTCGTGGGGCGAAGAAATCGCGCTGTTTTCGTCGCCATATGCTGAAAATCAAAAGGCCGAGCAGACTAAGGGCCGTGTTGAGGCACAGGGAGACAACGAATTGTTCCACTGACAAGTCGCGAACTCGCACCATCGTGTGCTGATTCGAAGGAAACTAAAAAATAAATAATCGATCGCAGCTGGAATCGATGAGCTGCAGCAACGAATAGGCCGTAGCGGGCCGTATCCGTGGCAGGGGTGGCGGTATGGAGTGCAGGGATGAGTCTGTTTTCTTGCGGGTATATGTTGCTCCAAGAAGGAGAAGCTGGTGTTCCTGTGGAAGCGCCGGAGTTCGGCTTCTGTTTCCAAGACCGCGCATCGCGACAATTTTGGCGGGAACGTCTGGCGCGCCAAACAAGAGCAGAACAGCTGATGGAACAACCCAATGCTGAGGGCGTGGGTACCTTCCAGTTCGAGAAGGACCACAAGGTTCTTTGTTACCACGATAACTTGCTCTATGAAGCATTGGTACGGTGAAATTTATCCGTTCTGCCGTTCATTTGTAGTTCACCAGTATCTTCGCAGATTTTGGATCGAAAGGAGGCACCTGAGGGTCGTTCCTACTACGTCCACTATGCTGGTTGGGCTGATAAGTGCGCCCCCTCTTGCACACTTCACTTGCCTCAAATTGGTACCAACTATTGCGTGCTTTGCAGATGGAACACGTGGGTGCCTGAGTCGCGGGTGCTCGCAATCAATGAAGATAACGAAGCGCTCAGGATGAAACTCAGGCGCGAAAACGCGCTCACATCCTCCCAGGGCTCTAAGGAAAAGATGACAATGCCCGAGGTAGCACTCACCTCATCTGTGCTTTAAGACGGGCATGTCAACTCAGGCGTTTGGTTAGGTCCTAGACAACATCCTGTATCTCGAGGAGGAGGCCAAGGAAGAGATGAGCCAGAACTGGGGCGATGAGACCAAGTGCACCTACGCAGAGGGATACATCGACCAGCCGGTCTACTCCTGTCGCGAGTGCTCCGAGAAGACTGGAAAGCAGGTGACTGGCCCTCACCGCTCCCTGGCCGCCAAGAGACAGCTGCTTGCTCACTGAACAACAACCGCGTAATGACGGGTGCAGTTCGGTTTCTGCTATGGTTGCAGCATGAAATGTCATGTGGACCACACCGTCTTCGAGCTGTTCGAGAAGCGCCACTTCAGGTGCGACTGCGGCGTACCGCGCTCCGGCTGTGCGTGCACACTCGACCCCAGCTCGCCCGTCACCGAGCGAAAGCTGGCCGATAACGACGAGAACAAGTACAATCACAACTTCGACGGGCTCTACTGCTGGTGCGACCAGCCCTACGACCACTCGAGCGACGTCACCATGTACATGTGCGTCGTGTGCCAGGACTGGTTCCATGAGCAGTGTCTCAAGAACATGGAGGGCGCCATCCCTGCCGAAGAGGACTTTGATGATTTCTTCTGCAAGGACTGCATTGCCAAGCACCCTTTCCTGCTTCGCTACCACCCCAAGTTCGACGCCTTTCCCCAGGGATCGAATCCAACTGTCTCTTCATCGTCCTCCACCACGACCGTGAGCACCACGCACCCGGATTCTGAGGATACGCCCGTGGGAGGGAAGCGCAAGCGAGGAGAGACAGCGGATAGCGGAAGAGAGACCCAAGATGAGGAGGAGGAGGAGGAGGAAGGAGAGGAGGGCAGTTGTAAGCTCACAGGTATTCTATCCCTGCATGCGTCTCTGACCTACTTCCGGTGGCCGCATCTGATCCGTTGTGTTGTGCGCTATGCAGCTGCGCCTGCGCAGGCTGGCCCGCCCGCGAGGAACACGTTCTGGTCGGATGGCTGGCAGCAGGGGCTCTGTCGATGCGATGATTGTCTGGCGATGTACGAACGCGAGGGCGTGAGCTTCCTGTTGGAGTACGGCAAGAAGGAAGGCGAAGATCACGATGATGATGACGCGTTGGAGAGCCAGCAAGAGGTGTCGCTCCTCTCGACGTCGCAGGAGGCCTTTGCCACCGCCCTCCAGCCGGTCCAGCAGCTCGAGCTCCTGCAGGGCTACCAGACCATGCTCGACGGCCTGCGCGAACATCTCCGCCCGTTCGCCGAGCAGGGCGCCGAGGTGCGCAAGGAGGACATCGAGTCCTTCTTCGAGCAGCTCACCCGCAAGAGGCGTCGCACAGGCGAGAAGTGAGGACAAGAACAGGTCAGGCTGAGATCTACTCTAGCCCAACCCACAATAGATGAGGATCTGTGCAACGATAAAAAGGACTAGCGGGCCAGGAGGAGCTTTTTTATTTTGCGGTTCAAGAAGACGCAACGGCAAGGGGAGGCTGTTTTTCTTTTTGTTCATCTGGAGCGACTGATCACGCCGTCCAGAGTACGCGTGGGGAAAATTTGAATCTATTGAGGAGTGGCGCAAGATGGATCGAGGAATGAAAAGGCAGCCAAAGCTGGAGATCGTCAACATCACCAACGATTCTATGACGTTCATGCTCACAAAGACCGATACCAGTGTGGCGAATGCGCTGCGACGAGTGATGATTGCCGAGGTGCCGACGATGGCCATTGACCTGGTGGAGGTGGAGAACAACACATCAGTGCTGCATGACGAATTCATCGCACACCGGCTGGGCCTTATCCCATTGCGCAGTTCTAAGGTCGATCGATTTAACTACACACGGGTACTCAATCACTTCACCATTCCTTCGTATCGCGGGGGGATGATTTATTTAATGGGCGTGATTCCTGGCAGGACTGCAACTGCTCGGACCGTTGTCCCGAGTGCTCGGTGGAGCTCACGCTCAACGTCGCCTGCAGAGACGAGAACGAGCTTGACGTCACAAGTAACGACCTGCGAAGGTATCTTGCATTTTCCATCGCTCTCGCTCTTCTCCCCTCTTGTGTTTTGAAGCTTGGCCTCTCGTGTGTAGTTTTGCTCCATCCCCGTGCCCTGCTCACGATCCGGTTTTGTTTGCTCTGTGGCGCACAGCGATGACCCCGATGTGGTGCCGGTGGACTCCAGCCAGGACCTGGACAATCTGGAGCTGCAGCAGGAGAAGGGTGGAATCCTCATCGTGAAGCTGCGGCGAGGACAGGAGATCAAGCTCAAAGCCATCGCCAAGAAGGTTCGACACTGACACAGGGAAGACGCTCTCTCGGTCTTTCTATGCTGACGCGCTCATTGTATGCATGTAGGGTGTGGCCAAGGAGCACGCCAAGTGGTCACCATCCTGTGGCACCACCTACGCCTTCGAGCCCGACATCCGCATCAACAATGACGCCATGGACCTGCTCGATGAGCGTCAGAAGCAAGACTGGTACCGATCACCTTGCTCTTTGGCCCCAGCTTGACCAGCTCCTCACTCCGTTTTGCGACCTACTGCTTCATCCAACCAACGAACAGGGTGAACAGCTGCCCCACCAAAGTGTATCGCTACAGCGAGGACGAGCACACGGCGGATATCGAGGATGCGTCGAGGTGCACCTACTGCGATGAGTGTAAAAAGAAGGCCATACAGCTGGGCGTGCCCGATCTAGTGTCGGTCCGCCACAAGCAGGACCGCTTCCTCTTCACCGTGGAGACCACCGGCGCCCTGCGACCGGAGGAGGTCATGCGGAGCGCCCTCAAGATCCTCCAGGAGAAGCTCACCAACCTCCACTCCCACCTCGCCACTGAGCAGGACACGGGCGAGTTCCACTGAGCGCGAACCTCCTTGTGTTCATTCCTCCCCGCCACCTCCTCATTAATGAACGCTTGTGCAAAACAGCGATTGCTGCTGGACGTGCGCCAGGCGTCTCTTCAGCGGTAGACAGAGGTCCGCGATGACTATAGGTAGATGTTTCTGTTCAATTCCAAGGTGCGCAACAAAGAGTGCTTGCTCTGGGTCCATCTTGCCATATTGCGCTGGCCAGGACAGGTGGAGGAAACTAACGCTCTCTTGGCAATCATCAAGCAAACCTTGCACTATGTACTGCCCATCCATCGCCTGTAGCCTCGGCCGTGGTGGACGCCATTCGTTTAGCTGACCTTCCAGCCAGCGCAGTTCAAGCAGACGTGCTGCCGCAGCTTGGGCTGGCCGCACGCACGGCAGTCCTCAATGTGCGAAATGTTGCGACGCTCCTTGCCTGGGGCATGCCTCCTCTTCCGCGAGCGAGAGATGGAGGTCTTCTTCTTGGGGACGGCACAAGTGATCAGCCCGCTGTCGCCAACTCCAATAGCGCCGGGGGTCGGCAGGAACACGTCGCCAACGGCACGCCCGAACGATGAGCTGTAACGGAGGACTATCAGCTGAAATGCACAGACCGAATTCATAAATTGGGGGGGGGCTTCCGGAGAGATTTACAGACTACTTACCCAACAGCTGCGGGCATATTGCCCACTGGCAATCGGGGTGCGGTCAAGCGGCCAAGGTTTGTAAATCGTTGCATCTCCTTCGCTGCGCAAAAATGCAAACTGATTTTATCAATTTTACTTTAATTCTTTTCCACCAAGAAAAGAATCGTTGGTTTGTGAAAATGTCTTTCCTTCTGTTTTATCGCCCAAGCACAACCTGCTACAAATGCTCAACATACATCCAACCTACATAAGTTCTGTATCCATGGTTTCTGGCAGAAGTTGCACAAGACATCAAGGGATCCATTGGAAGAGCGACTTTCATGTGCAAGGACCTGAATGCAATAGCCAGTCTCCATGAAGCCTACTGCTCCACTGCTATTCTTCCCTATGCTGTGGTCACCATACACAGGCAATCACCCCATCCCAGTCTCTACACAAGAACAGCTCCAATGGTGGATACTGAGTGCCTGCATGCCACCAGTGTGCACAACTACTCTTTCCCACCTACATGCAGACCACATGAAGAGCATGGACGTAGAGCACCTCAAACAGAATGGTGCAGTTCTAGGCGCCAAAGCAGAGGAACAGGAGAAGAGGAGCCTCCCTCTCTTGCACAGCACAATCAACAGAGTGGCAAGCATGATAGAGTGCTGTTCCTGCTGGGTGGAGAGGTGAGGAGCAGACACTTTAGGCAAACAGTCAATGGAAGGAGCATTGGTCAAGATGTGGAACAGATCAGGAGGTTCACTGCAGTTGCTTGTAGAGGTGCTGTATCTGCCTGACACTTCTGCAAGATTTGTTAAATGCTTCAATGGGCTTTTAGCCCAGGCACAGGAATACTTGGAAGTGGTATGTTTGAGTGCAATCCAATTGCATATCCTCAGGCAGCCACTTTGTGCAAGTCTTGAGCTCATCCTGCCATACTTAGCCCCACCTGGGACCACACTTGTGTTGGTGATGCATGAGTAGGGTTGACCATCCTCAAGATGCTGAATAAGTGGGCAATCCAGTTGGTTGACAGGGATGACTTGAAGTGTGCTGTAGTGCAGAGTGGTTGCCTCTGCCTCACAGCAATATGCCCATCCATATCACCATTGCCCAACCAGGCCCTGGTCCCTCCTCTACACTGCTTGACTTGCTGGACCTCCACACAACCATTGGCCCCAGTTCACCACCCACAGCTACGCCCACACCAGCTGCCCAATGTGCTGCCCCTTGACCTTCTCATGGGTGTGCAGGCACACCAGGCACCACAGTATGGGCATACCACAGCATCCTATCTGGAGGTGTCTCCAGATCTGCTGACCACATGTGAGTGGATCAACAAAGTCTTGGCCCAGATCAACAATCTGGAGCTCATCATACAGGACCTCTACCAGAACCCCATATTCAATCATGAGCCTCAAAACGCTCAGGGGCAAGCCAAGCTATGGTGTCAGATGTGACACCTCATCACCCACAGTCTAGGAATCCTCCATCAACGTTACAATGCACTCCTGTGTAAGGCCCAGACCATTGGTTCCTACCAACCCCCAAGAAGAGGGAGAGAAGAAAGACAGGAGGATAGAGGAAGCCAAAGAGGAGAAGAAGATGGCTGTGAGGATGACTACACCCACTTCTACAACAACAAGAAGATCAGCGAGGAGAGCTACGCTCATGTGAGTTGGAAGTGCTCAGTCCAGAGTGAGCAATGGAAGGCCAGAACCAGAGCCCATCTCCAGGCGAGGTTGAAGCAGCCAGAAGAGGCCCACCCAGCCAGCTGAATAGAGCAGCCGCAAAAACCTACAAAGAAAAACCCAAAAAAAAAAAAAAAAAACGAACAAACAAAACACAAGCGCGGCGAAGATGGAGGACGGAGACGTGATGCGAGCTATGATGGCGGCAGCCATGGCTGGCGCTGGCGGAGGCGTGACGGATATGTTTCCAGTGAAGACAAAGCAGTGGGTGCAGGTAGTGGGCGGACACTCCACCGATTTCGTGCTGTGCCTCTTTGCCAACTGCGTCTTTGTCATCGTTACCCAACTGGGCAAGATCGGCACCATGGTTCGCCCCTCTCACCTGTGTCCACTACTTTTGTTTTATTTACGATTCTTTGTCTTTTTTTAATGATGATAAAAAAAGATTCGCATCAGCAAGGACGAGGCAACTTCATCTAGTGAGGAAGGAGAGACCACGTTCACCGTCGACACGCTGCTGGGCAAGAGGTATGCCCTCCTTTCTCCTTCGTGGTGACCGCAGCGGGTGCCTGACCTCCCCATGCAGGGACGATCCGGCGCTGGTGGTGTGCGGACGACAGATTGTGGAGGACATTGCCCAGTACTCCACACGACCGCTCGTGCTCTGCATCGCCCTCCAGGATAACAGGCACGACCACTCTCACCCCACCCACACCACCACCATCAACGTCTTCCTTTGTTTCGCTGACCTGAGGCGATACCCTCGGCACGTTTCAGTCGTCAGACGATTAGGGAAGTGGTGGAGGCCATCAAAGCGAACCGAGTGTGGGGCCAGAATACAGGAATGAATGCAGTGTAGTGTAGTGCACGCAGTCGTGCGTCCAAACAGGTTTGGTTGCCACACGAGCAACGTCATTGTGTGTGGTGTGTGGCGTGTAGTGTGCCGTATGAGAGAAATCCAGGTGCTGCTCCACTCTAACTCAGGGCAAGGTGTTGCTTGCGGTAGCCGCTGCTCATGGCAGCGTAGAGATGCATCGTGCCGGTTCGCTCGCGATCCGAGTCAGCCGCATCGCAGGAGACGGGCCCCTCCTCGCTTCCTCCTTGCTCGTTGCTCTTCGTGATTACCTCCACCTCGTCGTCCCTATTCGTGATTACCTCCACTTCGTCGTCCCTCTTCTTGCTTGCCTCTCCCTTCCCTTTCTTCCAAAACAACAGCCTCGAGCCTCTCTTGAACAACATCCCCTTCTTCTCCTCCTTACTCTCCCCCTTTGTCGCGGAACCGTCCTTGGTGTGGTCCCGCATGTGGGCTGCCTCACGCTGGAGGCTGCGCTCGAGTTCGTTGGCGTCCATGATGCCGACGCTTCGCCGTCGAGGCAGGTCGGCACTGGAGCACTCGGCCGAAGGAGACTTGGACGACAAGGGGGGCGAAGTATCGAACGAAGATGAAGATGAAGCAGGCGCCGACAGTGGAGACGGAGGGGTGCCAGAGGAGGATCCGCGAGGAGAAGTTGGAGAAAGATAGGAAGGTGAAGTGCTAGATGACGAAGATGTGGTTGAGGTTGAAGCAGAAACTAAGCTGGCCTGTTTTAGCCTGCGCTTCTGGAAAGAGTAATAGTCGTCATCTACATCTATTGAAACCGCCTTGGTTGCCTTTTCCCTCTCCAGCTCATACCGGGTAGCCGCGTCTAAGGATTTGCGCCAGCTTCTGTAGCCTGTTCGTTGGAGCCGTCTATTGATCTGTTCCTTCTGCTCGTCCCTCTGCACCCAGCCATCGTCCAACAGCGACACATCGTCATCCTCCACAGTTACCCGCTTCATGGTACACAAAATGTCTGAGATTTCTCCTTTTCTTATTTTGTCTGTGCGGGTGATCACCGCCGGAAAGGAGACCACGCCACCTGGCCCAACACCACACTCAACTTCACCACAAATTGTGCCACCACTGTTGAGGAGTCCACTGCCACTTGCTGGCCACTGCCTGGCTGTACTGACTCTTGGACTGACAAATTTGTAGCAGATTGTTTTTTAACCGTTTTTAACATTCACGCTCCCTGGCTCCTCTGCCTCCTGGCAAGTCTCATTATGGAGTGCACCTTCCAGGTGTCACTCACCACAATTCACCTTGCCATGGAGCTGGCAGCGCTCTTCTCATAGAGCATGCCAAGCAAGCAGAAGACACAAAGCCAATTTATCTTGTCTCGCAGAAAATGGCTGAGCCTGGCTCTGGGGCGATTTGTCCCTTACCACTTGTGTAGCTCCACACTGCTGACCGGTTGGAAGTAGACTGCCATGCAACGCACGGATTGGTAAGCGCAACAGACCAAAAGAAGAGTTAAGAACCAAGAAAGGAAAACCCATGCGTACGTGGATAGAACGAGACTTTGCCGTTGCGCCAGCACGTGGTGAGAAGGGCTCCACGAGGGAAACGATTGGCAAAGGTGACGATGTCGGGCTTCTTCCCGTCCTTCGGCCCACGAATGAACCCCCTGCGCACACAAACAGGGAATACAACGGACTCAGCTATGTTTCTCCGCGGCCGGGGCAAACCTCCGGAGAAGACGATGAGGAAGCGGTACCTGGGAGTCAGCTGAAGGAAGGGCTGGAGACGGGTGGCAAAGAGGGCGATGACTTCGGTGCCCTCCTGATCGCCAGAGAAGGTTACGGCGAGGCGCTCGCCGGTTCGATCCCACTCCAACGATCGGATGGGCCCGCCCACGTTCCGATCGCCGGCCAGCGGATAGGTCACCTGGTATGGGCCCACCGTTTCACCTCGCACGTACTCGGCATCTGTGTGTGATTCGTGACATGATCATGACATGAGAGGCTAAAAAGCCGCAGGTGCTACGTACAAGGAAAGGAGCTGGGTGTACCGATAAATGGAGGCTCCTTCCCGAAGCGAATTGCGTGAAGGGTGCTCTCCCCCACCTCGGAGACGAGAAGGTATCGTCCATCCACGCTCCACGTTGCTGCCTGCAGTAGCGTAAGTTATTACCGTTAATATAATGTTTACGGTATTTGTTTAGTTGTTTTTTTAATTCAAAATGGGACACGCCTCAACCTAGTGGCTATTAGGGGAATAAGTACGAGGGGCGCACCTGACAAGGCTTTGAGAAGTTCCACTTCTGGATGCGCCACGTCTTCGTCTCGAAGATGAGAAACAGCGACGATCTGGATTGAGAGGAGGGGAGGGGATGAGTGCCACGCAAATCGCAACGTGGGATAAGGAGGGGGAGCAGTTTACGTGGTGGCGGCAAAGAGGTAGTGTCCACTGGGCGACCACTTGACGAGGTGAATGCCGGGACCGCCCCAGCGGGCGAGGGGAGTGCCCACGCCCAGTATCCGGTCCCAGATGACGACCGAGGAGTTGTAGGGCGAAGCGGATGCGAGAAACCTGCGTTGGTCACCCACATGCACCACACGTTGGTGTGAGCGCCTGAAGCCGGCTGTCATGGGGAGCTCGGCGTGCGGGATGAGATCGTACTGGCCATCGGGGCTCCAGGAGATGGAGGTCACGGGCCAGTGGCCGTCATACTGAAGGACCGCCGCCGTGGCCGTGTGCTTTTCGGTCGCTAGCGCATAGAGCGAGCTGCCGCCATGGCCATGAAGAAGACGTCACTCGTGCGTTAGCCCGGCCGTATCGGGTGGAGATAGCTGAAGCAGAGGTAAAAGGGTACCTCACGCCAGAAGAGTCTCGAGCGGTGGGCAGAGGCACTCGCCAGACGACCACGCCCGACCTGCGAGCGATTTCAGCCGACTCTTTAATAGCAACATAAAAAGAGCGCGGGCACAGGTGTAGAGAAGAGGGGAGAAGCGTTACCCGCAGCCGACCGCCAGGACAGCGCCGGCTAGCGGCTGCCATTCAATCGACGTGATGCCCTTCTGTTGATCGTGCTTCAAGCATATGGGGCTCCATTCTGCCCACAGACACGACGAGGGAGGGGACGGTGAGAGGTGCGTGGTTAGCGAACTGCCAAGAACCAAAACTTGGGAGGGGTCGTCTACGCTGGGTGCTAAGGTCGTAGATGTTGATCGTGTCGTCGGCCCTGGCCACGGCAAATATCTGTCTGTATCGATGCCATGCGAAGGCTTTGATCGGCCGCTCG
This sequence comes from Acanthamoeba sp. SK_2022b, assembly GCA_027943245.1. Lineage (NCBI taxonomy): Eukaryota > Discosea > Longamoebia > Acanthamoebidae > Acanthamoeba > Acanthamoeba sp. SK_2022b. The sequence continues at coordinate 30,460 of JANDJZ010000048.1, forward strand.
GCTGTTCAAACGATCGTGCAAGCAAGCGAGCAATGATCAGCGGCCCGGAAGTAAACATCAAAGCGAAGCGGGAGGGCGACGGTCAATGCGGGGGCACCTGCAAGGTGGTGGCTTGACTTGATAGAGGGTATATCCAGGCTGTCAAGTCCCGGAGTCTCGAACCGCTTGCGCTTCAACGTGCTACCCCACGGGAACATTCGCGAGAGGAGGCTTTCGTTGAGCTGCGCTCCGGTGGTGGGTTGCTTGAGTACAGCCTTCTTCTCCTTCTCGGTCTGGTGAACAAGAGGGATGACGATGTTCGGATACTTGACGCCCTGTGCATGACAAACGGAGACGTGCAAATGTTGTCACAGGTGAGCGAAGCGCCTAGAGTTATGCAAAGGCAGGCGCTGGTACCTCAGCACTGATGTATCGGATCAAGCTCTCGCTGTCGTCTGGCCCTTTCATGGTCACTGGGCGGGAGTACGCGTCAGTCCTTCACGCCAATCGCGGTGCACAATACACAAAGTGACAGGCGTACACAAGTCGCTGTTGAGTTCGCACAATGTGAGCTCTCCTTCTGGCAGCGCCTCCTGTGGCGGCTCCGGTGGGATGAGCTGTTGCACTGTACGCCCAAAGATGAGGATGGGTGAGGACGGTGTATTGCTCGAGATTGAAACATGGGAAGACGCCACCTTTGAAGTTGATTGGGTATGGCGCAGGGTTCATGTGTTGCGCTTTTTCGTAGACCTGCCGCAAGGGCACTGGCACATTGTTGATGACTATGGAGATGGGAGTGCGATTGGGAAACGTGGGATAAAGAGCGGAGAGAATGGGTTCGGCCCTGCGTAGAGCCGTCTGATCGAGCTTCAACTTGATAACGAACCTCCCATCCGTGACTCGCACCGTCTTCTCGCCCTGTGGAAGAGGAGCGGTGCCTACTTCTGCCTCATCAACGCTGGGGGCTTGCGCAGAGCCCGCCACTAATCGGTCTTCTGAATTTTCATCTTCGGTGATGAGGCGAATGGGACGCTTCTCGGTGGCTTTTCTGGAGGATCGGAGCTGCGAGCCACGAGGCGCAACAAGACTGGGCGTAGTAGCGACCTTGCCCTCCGCTGCAGCTCTCATCTCGAGTTTTTGCACAACAACATGAAGGCTGGCAAAAAAATTGGCGCCAAAAAAGCTTCTTCTTTTCCTTCAGTTTTTTATTTTTTCTGAAGCTCAATACATCCATGTCACAATGCCTAGCAAGGCCTTGTGTGCTACAACAGTGCATGGGCCTGCTTGGCTGTCCTTCCAATGGCCCTGAAAGAGTGGATAAAAACCAATTTTCCAGCAGAAGCAGCACACTGAAGAGAAATAGTGCCATGGACACCAGCATGAACCAGCTCAATCACCTCAATGGGAGCTGAGTTTTCATGTGACTGGAAATGGATTTCACAGTGCACTTGTTGGTGCCATAGCTGGTGTTGCTGTGGATCTGTGGTAGAAGCTGCTTGAGTGGATTGTGCAGCTGAGAGAGAGAGAGAGAGAGAGCATGATTGGATGAGCGCTCATAGTGGATGGTCTGCTTGATTGTGCCAAGAAGATAGATGAAGATGTGCTTGGCCATGAGGAAGTGCATACATGAATAAGGAACAAGTCCTGTTGAAGAGAACTCAGGAAGATGGAGGCCTCAACCAGCAAGGCTATTCGAAGTGGCCACAAAGCTACAATGTTCGCAACCTCGCCCAACCTCATTGGGCGTTTTCTCGTTCAGGAAATCTAAGAGGAAAGCCATGTGTTATGTATCGTGTCGGGAGGAATCTGGGCACGAGTTACCTGATTTTTTCACGACCGTGACCATAGGTATTTCTGCACGTTGTCATAATCTGCACCCACCATCGCCACTACCATCCATCTCACTCCCGTTATTCTTGCTCTTGCTCGCCAAGCCTCGCAAGATGTCGTTCCCTAGCGAAAAGTTCAACCTGGAGCAAATCCGTCAGATTTCTGAGGGCGATCACGAATTCGAAGATGACCTCATGGAATCATACAAGACTGAACTCCAGGAGCTGCTGGTCAAACTCGAGCCCGAAATGAAGCTGGGCAAGAACCACGCCGACTGTGTGCGACTCGCGCACGACATCAAAGGATCGAGTGCCAACGTGGGCGCCGAGGGAGTGCGAGAGGTGGGAAAGGTAATGGAGGAGCTGGCTCGCGATGGCAAGTACGATGAGGTCCTCGTGCTTCTCCCCAAGGTGCGGCAAGAGTTCGAGGAATTCTGCAACATCTGGGACGACTACAAGCGAACCTGGTAACGATCGAGGGCCATCAAGGTAAAATGAGGAGGAACTTGGCCAGGGCGACTGATCGAAGACCAGAATGCAAAAGAAGGGAATCGACGAGGCTTTCGCGACAAACGCGATCCGCCTGCCGAACGAATGAAGGTTGTACTGCTTTTATTTAATCTGTTTTTTCTTTTATGTGCACACGTGAGGCGTAACCCGCCTCTGGCCTTCCTGAATCCTCCCCCATCGTCGATTGAGCGTGCATCTCGCCACCTGTGCGCCTCCTCCCCATCCCTTCGGGCCAGCACCATCAACTCCATTCCGTTATCTCTCTTTTCGTTCTGCTTGCTGTGCAATTGCTGCTACATTCCCAGTTCTCCCGGCTGTATCTGGTGCTCGACGTGGGCCACCGTAACACCGCCCAGAACCAAACCAGTTAACTGTTTTGATTGGCCAATTAATTGTGTTTTATGAAACGTGTGCAACCAGGCTCACCCACGAATGACTGTGGTTCAATCCTTGGGCTTCTTGTAGATGACCTCGTCCTTTCCTTCGGCCTTGGCGGCATGTCGCGCGGCCACGAACAGGAAGTCCGACAGACGGTTGAGGTATCGGCCCACAGCGGGACTGGCTTGTCCTTCCTTCACGAGCGGCGTCACCAACCTGCACCATCACATCCACCGCGTTGTCAGACCATGACAGAACTTGTCCTCAACGGTGTGGGTGTGTCATACCGCTCTGCTCGGCGACAAACCGATCGGCAGACATGCAGGTGCGAAGAAGCCAGGCCGCCGGACTGGCAGACGAGGCGCACGGGAAAAGGTTGTGGTGAGCGACACACGAAGAGGGGTCGCAAAGGATGGGCGCCCATAATCATACGCGAGCCTGGCTAAGAAGGGTGCCCCGTACCGGCAAGATGAAGTTTTTCAGCGGCGGCAGCTCGGCGTCGAGCTCGTCGATCCACTTCTCCAGGGTGGCCACATGCGTATCCGAGAACTCGGTGCGACCTGTGCACGCGCATGAGAGACGGTCAGTGATTCATCTTCATGCGGCCGGCTAACGAGCGCCGAGACTCAGCAAGAGAACGCATACGCAAGCGGGCGTCGACATCGGCCGCGTTTCTGGGCGTGGCCACGTTGGCCCCGATGTCGAGAAGCAGTGACTGAATCTGCCCAAGAGACTCAGTCGCGGCAAGCGTGCGGCTGAGCTACAAAGAGCAAAGTCTGGGCGACGATGTACCATCTGCAGCTTTTCATCAAGACCATTCTTGCTCTGCTCGCAGTACTCGCGCGCTAGCCTGTCAAAGAAGAGAATACGCGTCCACGCTAAGCGTCACACAAGGCTCGGCCACACGTGGCTGCCCGTGGAGCAGTACCCTACAAAGGAGTTGAGCTCATCGGTAGTTCCTAGTGCGTGAAATACGGCGTCCTCCTTCGCCCTGCGTTCCTGTCGTGCACGCAGCACACGTCGCGGGCATCGTGAGTCCACGGCGGGGAACTGTGCCACATTCGCATTGCAAGGTGAAAAACGAGGGGACATACGCCAGTGAAGAGAGAGGACTCACCGGCGTCGCCAGTCTTGGTATAGATCTTAACACCCCGCCGCAACTCGAGCGAGGCGCGACTGGTGGAAAGAGGCTGTATGGAGGTTGCCTTTGGGGGTTAGCGAAGGCGTTGCAGGCAGACTCAGGAAAAAGAGAAGGTACCCGAAGCCACTGGGTCTGCAAGGGCGGTGAAAAGCGACCAACAGCAGCTCCAAATCGCTTCATCTGGCGCCAGGAGCAAACAAGACAACAAATATTAAATATAAAATCAGAAAGAAAACTCGCTGAGAAAACCGGCAAATCGCCTTTCTCGGTTGCTTCTCGCTTCCTGCGAAAGTTCGGCACCCATTCACCAGTACCTACTTGTCGCTGTGTGAACTCGTCGACATGACGCACAGCGGACAAATGCTGAGCTGTGCCGACAGGCTTGTGGACGCGGCACCAGAGTTGGTGAAAGGTTTTCACGGCGCCTGGGCAGCTTTTTCTTTTTCAATTTTTGCCACAACCCCGCAACAGCGCGCCAGTCTGTGGTGTGTTGAGCTGTAAACATCCAATCAACCCACATCCCACCAAGCCGCACATCGAAGAATTACGGAATGGCCCTCAAAAGGATCAACAAAGAGTTGCAGGATCTTCAACGTGATCCGCCCACAAACTGCAGCGCTGGTCCCGTCGGCGACGACCTCTTCCACTGGACGGCTACCATCATGGGACCTCCCGACAGCCCGTACCAGGGCGGCGTCTTCTTCCTTAACATTCACTTCCCCACAGACTACGTACGTACCTTTTCGTGAATCAGGGCATCCTGTTGTCCATCTCGCGAGGTCCCAAGCTCATGTTTCCCCTTTCCTTGTGCGTGTAATGTGCACCCACCAGCCCTTCAAGCCTCCCAAAGTAAACTTCACAACCAAGATCTACCATCCCAACGTCAATGGCAACGGTAGCATTTGTCTCGACATCCTGAAGGATCAGTGGAGCCCTGCCCTGACCATCTCGAAAGTGCTACTCTCTATCTGCTCTCTGCTCACCGACCCCAACCCAGGTACCGTACCATCACACCACGACAACACCTATTCGCTGAAAATCGCACATTCAAAATTAAATTCAAACACGATAATTGTACAAGGGCTTGGGATGTTAACCGCTCTTTTCTTCTATTACCTATAGACGATCCTCTTGTTCCCGAGATTGCCCACATCTACAAAACTGATAGGTCGAGGTATGAAAACACGGCCCGGGAATGGACGCGCAAGTACGCCATGTAAGCTACGTTCTTTCGGAAGATGTAGATCAAGTGCGGCGTTACCTCCCTCTGTTACTCCACCCCGTCCTGTCATCGGTGGGGACTTCCGGACTCACAATCATGCGCATTGTCCGCGTTAATGATCACGTGTCAGAACACCTTAATCTTTCACCAATACACGTTCAACTTTCTCTACATCCTCTCTTTCCATTCAATGTGATCAGCTGTCTGCCTCTTCTCTAGATCTTGTGGTGGCTTGACATGGCGCTGTACTCTTATTACAAGGGCAGTGAGATCTTCACGGCATGATCATGGTATGGCCATGCTAGAAGAAGCTCTGTTGTCCGAACGGGTTGTTCTGGCCACTCCCAACTGCGCGCGCGTTGTGTGAGCAGCTGACGACAGCAACCAAGAGGAGAGTGTGCCGCGTACCTTGATGCTGTGGGGCCGGCGGCAGCTGCTGACCGGCGGCCGGGAAGTACGCAGGATAGGACTGCAGCTGCGCAAGCGTCTTCTTGGCTTCGGGCTGCTGCGGCTGCTGTTGTCGTACAACGCGCATAGTAAGAGGAAAGGACAGCTCAACCGACGCCCAAAGGTCGCAGTACCGTGGGGGGAGAGAGAGACTGCAGCTGTGCGCCCTTGGGCAGCTGCTGCGCCACAAGACTCGCGAACACATCCGTGTTGCTCTGCTGGGCCTGCTGTTGCTGCTGGGGCTGAGAAGGCTGGAAAGAGGACGAGCCGTAGAGGCCGCCCGGGGCGGTGGCACCGAACGACGTGCTCTGCGGCGCGGCCTGTCCAAAGCCCGAGAAGCCACCGGACAGCTGGCATCGGGGAGCAGGCAGACACACAAGGCACGCAGTTGGTCAGGGACTGTGTGCTGCGGGCTGGGCGGGGATTTAACGCGGGCTGTACCGGTGCTTGCTGGCCGGACCACGCCTGGGCCAGCGGCGAGGGCTGGGAGGCGAGGCCCTGCTGGTATGGCATCTGGGGCGAGTGGGGGTACTGCAGGGGCGAGCCCGGCGTGGTGAAGGTGGCGGCCGACGAAGACGATCCGTAGGGCTGGGGCGTGGTGAAGGCGGCCTGCGGTTGCGAGCCCGTTCCCTGCTGCGCGTACTGGAGCTGCGGGAAGGCGCCGCTGCCCGAGGAGAGGGACTGCATGGCCTGCTGTTTCTGCAACAGCTGCTGTTGCTGCTGGATCTGGAGTTGCAGCTGCTGCTGCTGTTGCTGCAGTTGCATCTGCTGCTGCTGAAGCTGCTGCTGCTGTTGAGCAAAGTAAGCGGCCTGCTGCGGTTGTTGCTGCTGTTGCTGCTGCTGCTGCTGCAGGGGCGCAGCAGCAATCGACGCGTTCGAGGAGCCAACCGTAGCCAACGAGGACGAGCCGTAGAGGCCGCCCGGGGCGGCGGCACCACCGAACGACGTCCAGCCCTGAGCCTGCGAAGCCGACGGCCCAGAACCGAGACCCGCCGGCGAGAACGAGCCGGACAGGGGCGGCTGCGGCTGCGACTGCGCTTGCGGCTGAGCAGTGAAGAAGGAGCCCTGAGACGGTTGCTGCTGCTGCTGGGGCTGCCTGGCGACGGCGAAGGGCGACCCGGCGGCGGCGGCGGCGGGCTGGGTGGCGAACGGCGACTGCTGCTGCAGCTGCGGCTGTTGGTACGGGTAGGGCTGCTGCTGGGCCTGCGACACGCCCACCCCGCCGTAGAAGGCGGGAGTGAAGCTGCCGGAGCCCTGGGCGCCGATGGACAGGTTCTGCATGCCCACCACCGGGTCCGTGAGAAGGCTGCCGCCGGGCGCCGAGTTGGTCGACTCGAGCGTTGGCGCGCCTGCAAAGCAAAGAGAGACAGTCGGGTGAGTACAACGGAGAGCTCGCCCCCCCCCCCCTCCCCCAAAGGCGACAGACGGGCTTGGCTCGTACGAGGCTTGCGCTGTTCCTTGGCCTGCTGTTGCTGCTGTTGTTGTTGCTGCTGCTGCCGTTGGCCGGTGTACTTGTTCATCCGGTGTGGGTCCGACAGTCGCAGGGCGGCGTCAGAGATCGAATAGTCGCACTTGCGCAGAATCTTGATGGCGTCCTCGGTGCTCAGACCAGCGAACATCTCCTTCAACTGCTCGGCCTTGTCCTGCGCGAATAAAACGGTGAGTGCGCTTCTCGCAGGCTTGCGATTGGAACAAAAACAAATTTAGAAGGGGGGCGCGACTGACCCTCAGGTCGGGAGGCGTCTGGCCGGGCGTGGCCTGCGCCTTTCTGGGCTTGCTCCGGGGAACGGGGGACTTGTGTGGTTTGGCTGAGATAGATGGCCAGTACGTTCAGCCGGTGCATCGCACGATCACGCGATGAGAGTATTGGGGGGGGGGGGCGAGCGCTACCTTCCCTGTCGTTGTTGTAGGTGATCCCCATGTTCTCCTGGCTCTCAGCGAGCCATTCCTGGGGCAGGGGCTCCGGCTTCGGGATGTCGTCGTCATCAGAATCTGCATGGGCACACACACACACACACACACACACACACACACACACACACACACACACACACACACACACACACAACAGGGTGAGCGATCCTGTCGACGACGACGCCTGCCTCAGGAGTGGTCCCTCACCTCTTCGTCCCGGCCTTGGAGAATTTCTGCGCACCAGGAACAAAGCAAAGGGTCAGCCGCACGGAGAGGCGCCGGTGTCGTGAGTGTGCGTGTGTGCGCGGAAGCGAGCTGAGGTACGTACACGCCTCGCTTGGCATAGGACGGGGATGCGCCCCTTCCTCCTCGATAGTCGTCGCCCTTTGACTGTAGCACGCACGAGTGAGAGGTGAGGACGCCGACGTTCTCGCCCAAACGACAATCACACGAGATGACAATAGCAGGAGGAGGAGGAACACTAACCTCAAAGTCGTCACCATTGAAACCGCCGTCTTCGTCGCGCGAACGAGTGGCGCGCCTGCCGGCTGAGTGACGCGCGTGGATCAGCCAAGCGCTTGTTTAGGTGAGAGAGGAGGAAGAGGGCTCGCGGTACCCTCGCTGCCCATCGAGTCGGAGTATTTGCCGCGGTTGTGCTTGGCCTTCTCTCGCTCCTCTGCGAGGCGCTCGGGATCGTTCAGGAGCTCGATGATGGCCCGCGACCTTTCCCTGACTGTGTGGCCAACGCCGACATCACCGCAGCGCACGTGAGCAGAAGACACGCACACACACACACACACGGTGCCAACACACGGCGGGCGGGACTGAAGTCGGCCGTACCGCTCTGGCCCACGTCGTTGTCGCTGGAATCGATGTGTTGGTAGGTGGTCAGGGTCTGGATGTTGGGCAGGTGCTGACGAGCGTCAACGATGACCTGCTTGGACCCGTTCTTGAGCAAGTAGTCCAACACCAACAGAGCCTGCGGAACGTGCGACAGCCACATACAAAAACAGCAGACAATGGGCCGAGTGGTCAGTGTTTCCACCGCCAACCTACTGCGCGTCGGGCCAGCTGGAGCGCTCTCACCTTGTAGATGTGTCGCCAGTTCTTGCCATGGTCGTTGAGGCGCTTCCATATCTTGGCCATGATGATGCCAAAGCTGGAGCTGTGGTGCGCGTGGCGAGCGGTGCGGACACGAGCAGCGACGAGGCGTGAGCCCTTCCGTCCAGGGCTGGTTTGGGGGGGGGGGTAGCGAAGTGCAGGGCGTACTAGTGGAAACTGCAGCGGGCCAGCTCTTGGAGCTGCTGGCCGGTGGGTCCCCAGCTCTTGTTGGAGGTGGCCTCCCTGATCTTCACCTTGATCGCAGGTGTGCCAGTCACCGCGTCTTTACTGCACGCGTCGCACGGTGAAAAGTTGAGAACAGATGGAAAATGGTTGAATCGGGGGTGCGTCACGGGCCCAGCAAGCAACCGAGCGAGGAGCTAAGAGGTACCTCTTTTGCATTCCTTTCGCTATCTTATCTTTGATGGCCGACATGATGAGAGGTACAGAATAAAAATGGGTTTGTCTTTTCGGAAGAGAAGCACTTTTCAATTTATCGCTTAGTGTAGCCAAATGAGGGATTCCAAATCGAAGCTACTTCCGATTGCGTGATGTGTTGCTGCGGCGAGAGATGGGCGCCGAGCTCGTGTCGGTGTGCTCACCGCGAAAAGCCCTTCGGGGAGTTTATTTCCGTAATTCCGTTTTGGACCGCATGCCAAAGATACCGAGAGTTAATTAATACAACAAACCTTCTCCCTAACTCGTTACAAGGAAGGTCAGCATTCAAGAAACCGGAAGGCGTGTTCGGCCACGATGGAGAAGTGGGAGGGGGTTGAGTTGGCAGTGGAGGATGGGGAGGAGGGAGGGCGCATGACCGGTTCGATGTATGAACCGCTGAGTCTGAGCTCACGGCGACGGAGGAAGTGGGCTGGGGGCTCCAGTTGCGCACCGAAGAAGCCTCCCCCGGCACTACTGGCCGAACGAAGCAAGTCAGAGGGGGCAATGGTTCACGGCTACCTGGTGGTAAAGGAGGGCGGCATCGTCGAACGAGCAGTACCAGAAGATGGAGGCAATCAGACAACTTCAGAGGCAGTCACAGCAAAGGACGAGCCCCATGGCAGGTTGTCCAACCTCGATAAGCTCAGACGATCCGCCATGAACTACTTCGATTTCAATACCCAGCCGCTGCACTCGTCGGCATCTCCATCCTTATTGTTGCCTAAATCGCCAACAATCGTCAACAGCCGCACAGTGCCTGCGCTTCAATCCTGTCTATCTCCTCGAAGCTATTCGGTCTATGGGGCGGATCACGACAGTCACCTCCCCGAGACCAACCTCTATGCCTCACAGACGAATAGCGCCGCCTCCCTCTCCCTCGATTCATCCGATTCAGAAGAAGATGGAGAAGGAGGCCAAGAACCGCCAAAAGAGGCGACCCCACGCAACTATGACCCGGATTTGCAGCTCTTCGCCTCCTCCACCCCTGTCATCTCCAACGGCCAGCAGCAGCCGGTGGTCTTTGAGGCGGATGAGCTGGGTGGCTACGGCACGGAAGGCGAGAGCGATGGGCTCACCACCTCGGGCGAATCGTCCACTTCCTCAGAAGATGAAGGCAGCGACGACTACGAAACGCCTGACGAAGATGAGGAATGGAACACGTCCGAGGAGGAAGAGATGGAGCGTGCACTCAGGGGCATCGATCGCGGCTATCTGGGCCGCAGCTCAGACAGCATCTGGAACCAGAGATTCCAAGCCCTGGTTCGCCTCAAAGATGACGAGAGCAAGTACCAGCAGCTCGCCTATCTCGCTCACGACTTCCAACACGCAGCCGAAGTCTATGGCCGTACGCCGCTTCCCCCCCCCCCCCGCCGCAAAACCACACATCGCCACTGCCGCTCTCTCCTTGCTTAAACTGTGGCGACGGGACACACACACACACACACACACACACACACACACACACACACACACACACACACACACACACACACACACACACATGCAGGGATCATCATCAGCGAGCGCTATCTCCCGGTGGAGCAGAAGACCATCAAGCCGCTCGACATTGGCGGCATCGCAGGCGGTGAGAAGTTCATCGTGCAGAGCATCCTGTATGCACGCTCCCCTCCTCTCTTCTCCTCCACGCGTGACTCGTCTGTCGTCTGTTACTATCTCTTTATGAAAAGTTGACCTCACTCGCCGCTGCCGCTCACAGCTTCAAGTACGCGCTCGACACCGAGCTCATTCCCGGGACGTGGATGTACGGCGGGGACTTCCCCGACGACTCTGCCGCCATGAAGGCCGCAGGTTGGCCTCCCCTCCTCTGTGCTGCGCTGTTGCGGGATTCCTGCCTCCGCGCGCCCCTTTCCTCGTCGCTCATTCGGTGGCCGCAGGACACGAGTTGCGCTCTCTGGCGCGCATAGAGGATTCGGCGCATGCTAGAGCTGAAGGCCTCATGCTGCCCTTGGGTGCGTGCCCCCTTTCGCTCTTTAAGTAGAGGCAAGAATGGGGCCTCAGAGGTCCTGGCACGCCCGTGTGCGTCAAAAAGCACTGGCAGCACCTTCTCACCTCCCTCTCTCCCTCCCTTCATCGTTCGCACGCCAACAGAGACCGTCGTCGACTATCGAGGATTTCGGTTGTTGGCGTGCTCCGTCCTCCCCATTTCACATCAGACCATCTGTTACGGGTACGTCTCAACTCGTCTGCTAGCTCGCTTTCCCCTCTCATCGCACACGATTCAAGGTCTCATGTTACGTGTGCGTGTGTGCGTGGTCTTCAGTTCACATGACGGAGGCAGGACCGTGCACACCACCTACCCTCTGTTCAACCGTAAATTCAAAGGTGAGTTCGTGTGGCCGCCTCGTTTGTGGTTGCTTGGTTCGGGCCACCCCCGCCTCAGGTGACTCATCTCTGGTCTTTCTCTCTCCTCCTGTCATCTCCGCGACAACGCGTACAGCTGTCTTCTCTCGGCTGAACCTCAAGGGCCACCGCGTGCGCAACCGGTTCATCTACGGACCGGGTGACATCGAAGGTGCGCGGCACATCTCCCGCTTGGCAAACGGCAATCGCCTGATGCTGAGCCTGGTGCTCACCTTCCTTCGGCCCGCTGGTTAGGCCACTGGGGAGCCGACGGTAAGCTCTATCTGGTGGACTTTAGCCGGGTCTATCCTCCGGAGGACATCCTCCACGTTCGACGTTACTTCCCCTCCGTGCCAAGTCGGGGCCTGTTCTACCGCATGCTGCGACCAGGTGCGCCCCTCAGACCACCGACTCTGTGCCGACACGTTATCCTCACACACACACACACACACACACACACACACACACACACACACACACACACACACACACACACACAACACAGAGCTGGTTGGCTCCTATTCGGTCCCATTGTGCAGCGACGCCTGTAGCCGATGGATTGCAGCCGACAAGAACGCACACGTCCATAACCTAGAGGTACGCGCACAGCCACCCCTTTGGTAGGCGAGCCATTGTATTCAAAGCGCGGGACCCGCGGTTGGCTCCCAGGTGGCCGATGCCACGCGATGGCTGCTGGACAAGGTGGTTCCCGACCTCGCGCTCGAACTGACATTCCGGTGCATCAAAATCAAAGCTGACGAGGTGCGCGCGACGATCTCCCACCGTTGTTGCTCCTGCTCTCGCTCTCATCGGGCCTTTCGCTCACTCTTGCCTCTTCGCTGACCGGTCTCCTCAGTTTGCCTACTCTGGCGAACAAGGGATTAGCGTGAGCCTGCTCCACCAGCATACGCACCACATTCTTCACCGCATGCACACCTGCGGCGTCAACATGCGGTGCGTTGCCACCCATTCCTTCCTAATCTCCCCCCTCCCGGCTCGTGGTCGATTACGTCTCTCACGCTCCTTTCTGCTCGTCGCCCTGGCGCAGGTACCTCGGGCTGCTACGAAGCAAGTTTCTCGAGACCGCGCGCAACTATCTGGTCGAAGGTTCGTCCATGAACTCGGGCAGCGCATCCAACTCTGTAGGCGCCGTATACTCCAGCATCATATTCACCGAGGTGGACCCATCGCTCTTCTCTGCCCTCCCCTCCAATTTTTTGATTCTACTGCCACTGAGCCAACCCACTAAAATCAAGTGTTGTGTTGTGTTGTGTTGTGTTGTGTTGTGTTGTGTTGTGTTGTGTTGTGTTGTGTTGTGTTGTGTTGTGTTGTGTTGTGTTGTGTTGTGTTGTAGATGGCGGCTCGGGTGGGCAAGAACTTCATCAGGGCGCTTCTCAGAGAGAAGATGAAGCAGCTCAAGGTGCCTTCGAGCGAGCCCTACCGCCAGCTGGTGCTCAACCTGTTCAACCTGTTCTCGGGCCAGCACCACCTCTCCACCAAATTCTGGACCGCCACCCAGCCCACCCACCGCATCTTCAACCTCTCCGCCCAGAGGAAAGAGGTGCGTGCCCCCCAGCACTGTTGGCTCACCCCCCCCCCCTTCCCCCCTGGTTCTTGCGTTTGGTGCTGGCGAAGCCGATCTCACGCCGGCAATCGGAACAGCCCACGCAGATGCTGGGGAGTACGATCAAGCGGACGACGGAAGAGGAGGACAGGGGCCTCGAGTACTACATCTATCAGCAAAGCTTCCGCAACAAGCGAAAGCGGAACGCCAGCAAGAGCGAGAAGCGGAACGCCTTCCTCCGTACGTGGGTCGCTGTCGTGTTTCGTGGTCTTCGTGGGCGTCTATGGGTGTGTGAGCGTGGGCTCACCAAAAAGCTCCATCGCCGCGCAGGGGCGAGCGAGCGTCCATCGTTGCGGTCAGCAAAGCCGCTCATTTCCGGGGACATGAAGCGAATCATCGAGGACGACATGGACGACCCCATTCCCGACTCGGCCGACCACGACGACAACGAGGGCGACGAGCTCCGCCAGCACTCAGAGGAGAGCAACGGATCGCACGAGGACCCCTCCATTTTCATGGATCAGTTCCACGACGAGGAGCTGCTTAACGATCTCCTGCCCATGAAGCTCGCCATCAGGTGCGTTTGCCAGCCGCTCGTTGTCTCGATGGCCCCTTTGTCCTCTCCTCTTGCCAACACGGTCGTTCGGTCACCACAGGTCCAAGTTTGGCAAGTTTGCGCTGACGCAGCAGGAGTGGGACTGCCAGACGCGAGACAGGCCGCTGCTCTTCCAAGGTTCGCACAGACCAACTCCGTCGCTTGCAGCGTCGCTGACGTTTCGGTGCGGTCGCTCCCTGCCTTGAACCCGTTCGGGGGGGGGGGTGGCACAGGTCTCTTCTTTTACCGGCTGTGCGAGATGCTGGGGATCGTCATGTCCAATCAGCCGATGATCTTCCAGGAGCTCAACGTCGCCGCCGCGACCCAACCGCTGCCCACCAAGTTCGAGTTCCTCGACCCGCACCTGCTCGGTACGCCGCCCGCAACCACTCGCCAACGGCGTCGTGACGATCGATCTGACGCGCTTCCCTCCCTGACCCCCCCCGGGGCGCTGTTGTCTGCCGGCAGACCTGTCGGTCAAGGTGAAGCACATGCACCTGGTCGCCTCGTGCGAGGGCATGGCGCTGTTCATGAAGTCGGCGCGACTGATCGAGAAGAAGATCTGCCTCACCGAGGAGGAGCGCAAGAAGTGCTGCCTGCTGCTGACCTTTGCCCGCGAGAAGTTCGAGTTCGCGCTCAAGAGCATCACCGACTCGGTGCACACGCTGCTGCACCTGGCCAAGGTGGTCTACCTCCTCGCGTGCTACACGTCGACGTCCAACGCGTCGTCATCGTCGTCGTTGTCGCCATCGAACAAGGACAGCGGGGCGCTGGGCCAGAGCCACGCCGCGATCGCGGACCAGCTCGGCCACGGGGGCGAGGGGCAGCGCAAGGGAGGCGGCGGCGCCGAGAGCAAGGCCTCGACCAACAAGCGCGGCCTGCTCGACGCGTCGCTCAAGTACTACGAGCAGGCCATCAACATCCTCAAGAAGCGCGACACCCTGGCGGCGATGGCCAAGAAGTCCAAGGGCGGGAGCAAGGGCGACCTGCTGCTGGACAACGCCAGCGGGAGCGTGAAGACGGTGGGACAGCGCAAGCGGGAGGACAGCGAGCGCAAGGACAAGAAGCAGATCGACGTCAACCAGGACCAGCTGTGCAAGGCCGCGCTCGAGATGCTCACCGTGCTGTGCGAGCTCTCGGTCTACGCCTCCGCCGCCCCCGTCGCCCAGACGACGTCGGGCGGCACCACCGTCCCGCGCGAGCGCCGGCGCATTTGGGGGTCGGCGTGGGACCTCCTGCAGGAGGCGCTGATGAAGTATCCCGTCAAGCTCAAGCGCGAGTTCGAGGCCCACACGGCCAAGCTCATGCGCAGCCACAACTCGGTCTTTGCGTCGCAGCAGAACGAGTGTCGGCTCTACAACTACCTCAAGGTGGGCCAGCTCGGCGTGGTCATCGCGTCGATCATGCAGCTCGAGAGCCTGCGCATCATCAACGAGCGGCTGCTGCAGGGCCACTACCACGACCTGCGCGAGAGGGAGCGTGTCGCCCGCGAGCTCCGGCAGAAGCTCGAGAGCGAGGAGCGCGAGCGGCTGCGCCTCGAGGAGGAGCGCCGCCGCGAGGACGAGCACCGCGCGCAGGAGCGGCGCGCGGAGCTCAAGCGACTGGGCGCCACCTTCCGTCCGCTGCGAAAGTCCCTCGACGCGGCCCAGCAGGTCCTCGTGCGCAACCCCAGCTACGATGGCGACGAGCCCGTCCCCGCCAGGGCCAGCCTCAGCAGCGAGCGCGTCGAGTGCGCCGCCAGGCCGCCCTTCGCCGACCTCGCCGTGTCCCCGCCGGTCTCGGCGTCCGACCTCGCCATCATCGGGAGCGGAGACACATCCCCGACGCGGAGCGAAGGCGAGCAGGAGGCCGACAGGCCGGACGGCAAGAAGAGGGGCAAGCTGGCGCTCAAGAAGACCTGGCGCAAGAGCATGGTCGACTCGACGCAGCTCAAGTCGCTCGGCCGGAGCGGGGAGAGGGACGCCGAGCAGCACGACAGGAAGGAGAAGGACGGCAACAACAGGAAGAAGGACAAGAAGGACAAGAAGAAGAAGACTAAGAGGCCCAAGCACGAGGAGGCTCTGGCCCAGCTCGGGCTCCTGGACAAGAAGAAGCACAAGAAGTCCAAGAAGCCAAAACGGAAGGGCCACGACACGAACGCCGACGAGCAACATCGGCAGCAGGGTCGAGGGCACCTCTCGACCAACGCCCACGAGGCGGTAGCGGAGCACGAGGAGGAGCACAACGCGGCGGAGGCGGAGGCGCAGAACGGCGGGCCCGAACAGCAGCAGCAGCACGGCGATGCTGCGGGGGGCAGAAAGAACGAGTGCGAAAGCGAAAGCGACACGAACAGCGGAAGCGCCGGAAGTGAGAGCGAGGGCGGTGCGGTGGTGAGCAGCCCCGAGGCAAAGGGCCGCATGGGTCTCCTCAAGTCGATCCAGAAGCGGCGAGCGGAGAGCAGCGAGATCAAGAAGGCGGCAGCCAAGATCGACACCGTGCGACGACTGCGCACGCCCACGCACAGCAGCGTCAGCAGCAGCAGCAGCGGCAGCGAGGACAACCCACAGCAGCAGCAGCAGCAGTCGCCGCAGCCGCGAGCGTCCGCCATACCGACCTCGTTCTCCTTCGACGACGAGCGCGCCCGCGCCAACTCGGCCGGCGCCTCGTTCCTGCCCTCGTTCGGCAAGGGCCGCAAGGGCACCGTGTCGACGAAAAGAGAAGGCGGCGCGCATCTGCCAGATGGCAGCGGCACGGTCGTTGGCGTGGCCGGCGGCGCGGCGGCCCCGTCCTCGGCCCCGTCGCCAAAGACCAAGCCCCTGCGGGCGACCACCGCCAAATCGTCGATGACGATGATGACCGCCGGCCCTCTGTTCCACACTCCGGCCACTTTCCTCGCCTCGCTGGCCAACGCCACGCACGACGCGCGCAGCTTCGCGTCGGCGTTCAGGGAGAGGGCGCGCTGGCGCTACAAGGACAGCGAGGGCTGCGCCTATCCCTACCTCTTCGCCACGTTCGAGTCGACGTTCTACGACTCGGCCCTTCTCCACTCGTCCCACGGCCACGGCCACGGCCACGCCGACGCGACGCGGCTGGGCCCGGCGGCCCTCCAGGAGCGCGAGAGCGATCGCGAGGAGTGGGAGCTGCGGAAGCACGGGCACAGGAGGGCGTGCCGCGCCGCGGAGAAGTACGTGGGCGAGGAGGTCTTCCTCTCGTGGGGCGGCCGATACCTCTCCGCCAAGAACGACGGCACCGTCTACCTGCACTCGGGTAACCTACCTGCCCGTCGCCCCAGTGCATCGCTGCGCGAGGCGTGTCCTGACCCAGTCTTTATTATTATTATTATTATTATTTACAATTTATTATTGTTATTTTATTTTTGGTTGATCGACGCAGGGGTGACGCGGGAGGCCGTCTGGCGAGTGGAGACCTGCCAGCCAAAGCCCGAGAGCGAGGACTCGTTCCACGTGTCGCTGCGGGGCGTGCACGGCAAATACTTGGCCCTGTCCGACACGGCCAAGGTACGCGCCCGCCCTTCATGACCTCTCCGTGAGATGGGGCAAGCGATAGCGAAAGAGAGGGGGGGGGAGAGAGGGAGAGAGGTGCTGAAAGTGGTCGTGGCGTGCAGGGCGTGGTGGTGGCCAAGTCGGCGCGGGCGACGGAGGCCAGCCACCGGTGGGAGTGGACCGCCGTGCAGGCCGCAGACATGGCCGAGGCCATGACGCTCCGCGCGCCTCTGAACGAGAAATTGTACGCTCCTCTGGATCGTCGTGACCACCCAAACCCAACGCTCACCTGGAACTCGCGGCTCTGCACGCGCGTTTGGTCGCTTCGTCGCCGCAGCCTGTGTCCGCCCAGCAAGCGCGGCAACGTGGTGACGGCGGCCAAGGACTCGGTGGCCGTCAACAAGGGCGAGTGCTGGTCGGTGCGTCTGGCCAACGTGAACCGGGTCTACCTGCGGGCGTCCGCCCACGGCAAATACCTCCGGTCCCGCAATCTCGCCGAGGCCTCCTTCTGTACGCGTCTCTCCCTCCCTCCCTCTCTCTCTCTCTCTCTCACGCACACGCGCATGTGATTGACGTGTCTGCGTGCGTGTTGCGTGTTGCAGCGAGCAAGAGCAAGGTGACCGCTGCTGCGTTCGTGCCGTCGTACATCTATGATGTCTGGTGGGCGGAGATGCACGCCACCGACCCGCAGAAGGTCGCCCTGCGCTCGTACGACGGGCTCTTCCTCGCCCCGCAGTGGGGCGGCACCGCGAGCAACAAGAACGCCCAGCAGCAGCCGCTGCCAAACGTCGAGGTGGACGTCGCGTCGCCCGATCCCTACTACTTCACGATCGTCCACTTTGACCTGCACAGCCGGGAGGAGAAGCGCCGTCAGGCGCGCGACGAACGGGCTCGCCGGGGCGCTCCGCCCCAGCAGGAGGACGAGGTCGAGCAGGAGCTGGATGCCGAGCTCGCGGTGGTCCTCTACGCCGAGCGCGAGAAGGGCGACGGCAAGGGCCCCGGCGGCTTCCTCTCGGCCAACGTGCACGGCCAGATCTACCTCACCTCCCTCTCCACCTCTTCGTCGTCATCGTCTTCTCCGCTCCGCAGTTCGCTCAACTCAGTGGGTGACGAGGCGGAGGAGCTCAAGCGGGAGGAGGTGGTGTGGATGATGCGCGGGTACAGGTCCAAGTGGCCGGCCGTCCTCGCCCACCTCCAGGCCGAGCTACACGAGGCCACCGTTGCCGGACCGCCGGCGTCGTCCTCCTCCCTGTCGTTTTCTTCATCGGCGCCGGCGGGGCTGGTGTCGCCTTCGCCCTCTTCGTCGTCGTCGGCCTCCCACGCGGCCGTGCCGGCGTCGTCGAGTCCGTTGCCACTGCCGAGTTCGTCGGCGACGCTCGCCGCCGTGGGCGGCGCGTCTGTGTCGTTTGGTAGCGTGGACGGAGTCGAACCCGAGAACTCGCTGATCATTGCCGTCCAGCTGCAGGCTGTTCTCCAGCGCATGGTCGACCGCGCGCGCTTCCACGTTCAAGTGTGACCGAACCGCCCTCTTCACAAGCTCATGTACAGTAGCCACCAACCCAAGGCTTCTTCTGTAATTTCTTCCTATTTATTGTACCTTACTCGAGGGAGACAAAAATCGCAAAAAATAGAGGGGGATCGTCATAACAACAACGCCCACGTGGGCGTGCTACGCGAGGAGCGAGCGCAAGGGACCGCTGGCCCTTGCCTGTACAGAACGGTTCGACATGATGGGAGGACGGGAACCTAGTCGAGCCACGAGGACGAGAGGTCCGGCTGGTCGAGGAGGGCGGAGAAGGCCTGGAGAGGGTCTTCTGTCATCGGAGGCAGCGGATACAGGGGCGACAGGGGCGCTGGAGTAGCGACCGCGTCCGCCTCGCTGCCCGGCCCGAGAAGGGCCTGTCCTGGCGAAAGCGAGAAGCCGCCGCACTGCGCCGGCTGTCGGGACGAGCTCGATGTCTGCAGGAGCGCTGGTGAAGGGCCGGGCTGTCCACACGACGGGAGTTGTGAAGCTGCTGGCGAGGAGCCTGGTGTAGCAATAGACGAAGGCGAGGGTGTCGGCGACGAAGATTGACATACTAACTCTGCCAGGTTAGCTCGAACGGGCATAGAGATGACGAGAGCGTCGGCGGTGAGAGCGTCCAGGACGCGATTCGGGACGGGCACCCGGCCGCGGCACAGGGGCACGAGCAGATCTCGCCACTCCTCCTTCTCGCACGCACGGATCACCTCCTTCCTGCGCTCTGCCACCTCTTCCACGCTACCGACCACGCTCGCTTCTTGCGAGAACGCCACTGGAGGATCGGTGGAGGAGGGAGAGCATAGCAGAACAGAGAGCAGTGAGACTCAAGTGGAAGCGACTGTCGAGGAGCGAACGACTCAGTGCCGCGGAGGCGGTGGGCGTACGCAGCCTTGCGTAGAGTCGCGGATACGACTGTTCGAGCGTGTTCATGCCCTCCACGTACTCCATTTTTTCGAAGGAAATGATATTCCATCCCAGCTGAATAAGGTCATCACACGTGAAGGATAGGGAGAGAGCGGTCATGGAGAAGTTGAAGGAGTGGTTAGTCAAGGCGGGCGGGTAGGCTGCCATCTCTCTCGAATTGGGGGGGGGTTACTTGGCCGTTGGTGAAGCGAAAGAGTTGGACAGTGGTGGTCATGCGCATGAGGGCGCCGTCCTTGTGGATCAATAATACGGACAAGCTCGATGGAGGCGAGATGCGCTCTTCCCTGACCAGCGCAAACCCCCGCGCGCGTTGGCAAAGAGGCTTCGGCTCCCGAAGGCGAATAGAAGATGTGGAGAAGAGAAGCCTACCTCGACGTCATGGACAGCGAGAGCAGCTGAACCTTGCTCCGGTAGTCGTGGACGATGGTGGTGATCGCGCGCTCGCCCACGAGCTCACACTACCGCGAGCGAGAATGGATGGCAATGAGAACGGGATTCGGAATCATTGGAGGTCGGCAGCGCACCATGTCGTAGCCCACGAGCGAGCAAAAGGCCTGGTTCACGAAGATGCAAGTCATCGGGATCACCTGCCTTAGAGCTATCTTGATAACTGCCACGGGCTTGCTATTGGTAGCACGGTGCAGTCAATCGTCAATTCGATTCGTTGATGGCCAAGGCTCGACACCCACACACACACACACACACACACACACACACACACACACACACACACACACACACACACAACTCACATGGCACATGACACACGACACACGACACACGACACGCAGCGCACTTGTCGATGTCGGTTACACAGAAAGGCACGTCTGGCGAGGATAGGTCGTAGTCGGCAAGGAAGGCCATGCGGTTCAGGATATACTGACGCTTCGCAGCTGCGCTCGCTCCTGGCCCTACATGATCTTGCGCTTCGCCCTGCGTGCGCAGCGCCCGGTTCTCCGCCTCGGCTAGCACGAGACGACGCTGCGCGGCCTGCAACTCGTCGCGCGTCTTGCGCACTTCATTGGAGAGGACCTCCACCACCACTTCGGTGACAGGAGGCACGTTGGAGGGAGCCGGTAGCCTCGCCTCGGTCGTTGGTATTACCTGCGGTGCGCCCACGACTCGTGCCTGTATGTAGTTGGGAGCCAAAGAGGCTGGCACCAGCGGAGCGCACAGGGAGCCCACGCCCTGCCCCGTCGCGTGGGGATGGGCCGCGACGGCGCTGGCCGGTGTCGTTGTGGCGGGCGGCACTGGGACGATGGAGACCGGTACTGGTGGCAAAAGAGAGTGGACGAACGAGTGAGCTGGGCGCCATAGCCAAGGAGTACTCGGGTGTGTGGCAAGGATACCTTCGCGCTTCTCAATTTTACTGCGCCGACTGGGTCGTCCCCTCTTCTTCTGTTCGACGTAGGTGCAGGAGCCCGCAACCCCGCTGCTGCAGCATCGTTGGCACGGTTGTTGGCTGTCCATAGGGCAGGTTATCAACTGCGGTGGTTGCCACGTGGCCAATGACGGAGTTGCTGCTTGTTGTTTTTTAAGAGGGGGAGGTACCCATCGCAAGCCAGACGAGAGAGGCGGCACATGACACATGCTGCCGCCACGCGAGGCCTCTTTTTATCGGCTCGCTGCTCCATCTTTCGATGTGGCAGGCCAGCTTCTGGTGCCAGAAATACGAGACCAAATTGTTGTCGACGCAGTTCAGAAAATGCGAGGAAGGCAATGTCAGCGGTGCGTAACGGGAGCGTTGTTTTTGCGTGCAGCAGCAGGAAGATTGCCGTGGTGCGGACCTCTGCTCTGATTCATCCTTCAACACTTTACGCGACTTCAGCAGAATGAGACTCTCCCGTTTCTCTCGATCTTCCGCTCTGAAGGTGCTTTTCGCACATTTAATTTTGGCAGTCCCTCATCTTCAGCAATTTGGATAAATTGATACACCCGATCATTTTGTTTGGAACTCACGGACTCATTTATTGGAACGTATAGAGCTCCTTCGCGGGTCCCAGGCCTGCTGCCCCCTCGGCTGGCCTCTTCAGAAGGAACTACGCCGTCGTTTCCAATGCCGCCCCCCAGACCGGCGAATCACAGGGCACCCTGACCAGCTCGTATGATGTCGTCGACCACACCTATGATTGCGTCGTTGTCGGTGCTGGTGGTGCGGGCCTCCGCGCTGCCCTCGGCCTTACCGAGAAGGGTTACAAGACCGCTTGCATTTCCAAGCTGTTCCCCACCAGATCGCACACTGTCGCCGCGCAGGTAATTTCTGCCTTTCTTGCCCCTCCCAAGGCCAATTGCTCATGCTTCCTCTAGGGTGGTATCAACGCCGCTCTCGGCAATGCCGAGGCTGATGATTGGCGCTGGCACGCGTACGACACTGTCAAGGGCAGCGATTGGCTTGGTACGAGATGAGCTCTTCTGCGGCCAATTCGAGGAACAGGCCTTTTTCCCCCTAACACCGTCCACCTGTAGGTGACCAGGATGCTATCCACTACATGTGCCGCGAGGCCCCCGCCTCCGTCATCGAGCTGGAGCACTACGGCATGCCTTTCTCCCGTACCGAGGAGGGCAAGATCTACCAGAGGGCCTTCGGTGGTCAGAGCTACAACTTCGGCAAGGGCGGCCAGGCCCACAGGTGAGCTCGTTTCTCCCCTCGATCGCAATGGCCGCGGTCAATGACCTCATCGTGACCGACCACCACTCACCGAGGCTTCTGTGCTCTGCCACCTGCAGGTGCTGCGCCGTCGCTGATCGTACCGGTCACGCCCTTCTGCACACTCTCTACGGTCAGGCCGTGAGACACAACTGCACCTTCTTCATCGAGTACTTTGCCCTCGACCTCATCATGGAGAACGGCGAGTGCCGCGGCGTGGTGGCCCTCTGCCTCGAGGACGGCAAGATCCACAGGTTCCGCTCGCACCAGACCGTCCTCGCCACCGGCGTACGGGCCCTCCTCCTCTCCCCCCCCCTACCAACACGGCCTCGCAAGGCGCCAACTGACCTCTCTCTCTCTCTCTCCCCCTCCCCCCTCCATAGGGCTACGGTCGTACCTACCTCTCGGCCACGTCGGCCCACACTTGCACCGGCGACGGTAACGGTATGGCCGTCCGTGCTGGCCTGCCCTGCCAGGATCTCGAGTTCGTCCAGTTCCACCCCACCGGTATCTATGGTGCCGGTTGCCTCATCACCGAAGGTACGCTCCTCCCTCTCTTCGATTCCGCGCTCACTCCTCCCCGCTCGCGTGGCGCCTCTTCAAGACTGACGACCGGTCGCTTCCCCCCCCCCCCCAAGGCTCGCGTGGCGAGGGTGGCATCCTGAGGAACAGCGACGGTGAGAGGTTCATGGAGCGTTATGCCCCGACCGCCAAGGATCTTGCCTCGCGTGACGTCGTCTCCAGGTCCATCACCCTCGAGATCCGAGCCGGCAGGGGAGTCGGTATGTACACAGGCTCTCTCTCCGCGCGCGCGCGCGCGCGCACACACACACACACACACACACACACACACACACACACACACACGATGCTTTTCCGTGCGTGACGGTGTGTGCAAACTCGTCGGTGTGTGGTCGCCGCAGGCAAGCACAAGGACCACGTGCTTCTCGATCTCTCTCACATCCCGGCGGACATCCTCGCCGAGCGTCTGCCCGGTATCAGCGAGACCGCCAAGATCTTCGCCGGCGTCGACGTCACCAAGGAGCCCATCCCCATTCTCCCCACCGTGCACTACAACATGGGCGGCGTGCCCACCAACTACCACGGCGAGGTCGTCACCAAGAAGGGTAAGTAGCGGCGGTGGCCCTGCATGGAGCTGGTCCCTGCATCTCGTCTGTGCACGACTAACGCGCCTCCGCTCCTCGCCTCGGTGGCAGGCGACAACCCCGACTCTGTTGTGCCCGGCCTCATGGCTGCTGGCGAGGCCGCTTGCGTGTCCGTCCACGGAGCCAACAGACTCGGCGCCAACTCCCTTCTCGACATCGTCGTCTTCGGTCGCGCCGTTGCCAACCGAGTCGAGGAGACCCTCAAGAAGGGTACAGGCCCCCTCTCCCCTCCCCTCCCTCGCTTGTTCCTTGCCCTCTTCTCCCGCCCGCTCCTCGCTTCCTCCGTGGGTCGGCTGCTCATTGAAGTTCCTTCCAGATACTCCCCACAAGCCCCTTCCCAAGAACGCCGGTCTCGAGGCCATCCACAACCTCGACAAGCTCCGCTTCGCCAATGGCAAGTACCGTACCGCCGAGATCCGCGACAAGATGCAGAGGTAGCCTCCTCCCCCTCCCCCACCCAAACCAGCGGTGCCTGTGTTGCGTGGCCAAGTTGTTTCCGATCGTGTGGGTTGGATGGGCTGTTGTTTCTCACGGGGCCTCGTGGTGATCGTCTTGCTCTGCGCAGAGTGATGCAGAACAACGCTGCCGTGTTCCGTACGGGCGAGACCCTCCAGGAGGGCGTGAAGCTGATCGACGAGGTGTACGACATGTTCAAGGAGGTCAAGACCGTGGACCGCTCGCTGGTCTGGAACACCGACCTGGTGGAGACCCTCGAGCTGCAGAACCTGCTCTCCCAGGCCGTGCTCACCATGCACAGCGCCGAGGCCCGCAAGGAGAGCAGAGGAGCCCACGCCCGCGAGGACTTCCCCGACAGGGACGACGCCAACTGGACTAAGCACACCCTCTCGTGGATGGACATGGAGAGCGGCAAGGTCAAGCTCGACTACAGGCCCGTCCACGAGAAGCCCCTCGACGACAGCATGCCCTACGTGCCCCCAGTCAAGCGCGTCTACTAAGCGCCCCCCCCCCACTCAACCCACTGCCTCTTTCCGCAAGCCTTGGCTTCCCTTTGGGCGCCAGAGCCCCCCAGCTGCCGCCCCTTTCCTCGTTCTGTCCAAATACACAAACCTCCTTCCACCCACATCAGCATGATGTGATGCTGGGAGTCAAGCCACACATCACGCGCTTCGTCTTTTGCGACTGTCTTGTTGTGTTGCGAGCGAACATGGCG
Organism: Acanthamoeba sp. SK_2022b; assembly: GCA_027943245.1. Classification (NCBI taxonomy): domain Eukaryota; phylum Discosea; order Longamoebia; family Acanthamoebidae; genus Acanthamoeba; species Acanthamoeba sp. SK_2022b. Next base: position 54,851 of record JANDJZ010000048.1, read on the forward strand.
GTGAGAGGCGAGTGATGGCCGGAGAAGGAAGGGGGTTGAGGAAGGGAGGCCACGTAGTGCACGCTGCTAGTTGGCCTGGAAGAAGAAGGAGACGAGGCCGGAGAGGTACTGGGTGATTTCCTTCATGCCCATCTTGGAGACGCCGTACTGCCTGTCCACGAAGGTGATAGGGACCTCGGCTGCGAGCACGCCATTGCCACAAAACGCAACGTCAGATCGGGCCTAAATAGGGGAGAGCAAGCGGCGGAGGCAGGTATACCGATCGAGTTGCCGATCTGACGTGAGCGGAAGATCATCTCCATCTGGAAGACGTAACCCTTGGACTCGGTCTTCTTGATCAGCTCCTCAAAGACCTCCCTCTTGTACAGCCTGGTCGAGAGAACGAGCCGACGTTAGCCAAAAGGGCAGCCGCGCCCCATCACCATCACCACCGTCCTGTATTTGAACGCTTTACCTGAAGCTGCCAGTGAGGTCGGACACCTGGAGGCCCAGCAGGAAGTCGGCCAAGTAGTTGGCCACTCGACTGTGATGCAGAAACAAGAGAGAGAGAGAGAGAGAGAATTAGCAACGTGCACAAGAGAGAGCAGCGAGGACCAGGCCGGGATAGCTGCCTTGTGTGGTGACGATGAGTAAGAGGGAAGGTGTACCTGGTGAGCTTTCTGCGGAGGTCCCATCCCCAGACGCCGCCGCCCTGCACGTAGCGAGTGCCGGTGACCACGTCATAGTTCTTCTCCTTCTGCTTCTTGATCATCTGCGCGATGAACTTGGGCTGCGCACCACCACCACCACCACCACCACCACCACCCAAAGGTGAGCCAGTTTCCTCGGGCATGGAGGAGGGCGTCGGCAGCAAGGGCAGATACGTGGTGGGACATGTCGGCGTCCATGAGGATGATGAAGGAGCCACGCGCGAACTTGATGCCATGAAGGTAGGCCGTGCCCAAGCCCAGCTTACCTGGACGAGGCTTCAGGACCTGTACGCCGACCAAGCCAAGTCAGCCGCTACGAAGCAACGCCAAGAAGCTGCACATGAGTCACCAGACAAGATGGTGCGTACGATGTAATCCTTGTCCTTGGTGTTGAAGATTTCCATAAGATCGGTGCACACCTTCTGGGTGCCGTCCGGGCTTGCGTCATCGACCACGATCACCTCCCAATCAATGCCACTGCGGTTGAGACGTGATGTGAGAAGGGGCAAGCGCCGAATCGAGAGCAAAGTGGTGAGACAAGGCGCAAGGTGGCTGGAGAGACGTACGCCTTGTTCAAATGCTTGTTGATGAGCCACAGCATGTATGGCAAATTCTCACTCTCATTATACGTGGGGAGAATGATGCTGTACTTGGGCTTGTAGCCAGTCTTCACCTCCTTGTTTTCCTTCACCTTCTTGTTCGACATGTTGTGTTGGGACAAATTAGATTGCGAATCGATTGATGTGCAGCCCTGCCACGTCAGCACAACAACAAAAAAAGACAGGTTGCATTCTTTGTGCGTTCACAGCGAAACGGAGTACAAAATTGTGTTGGCTGCAGCCAGCCGGGAGAGGGAGGGGGATCAGTCCTTGTGCTTCCCGGCTCTGCCCTCCTTGTCCTTCTTCTTGACCGATGCTGAAAGCCACGTCCCTTTGCTCTTCTCCTTCTTGGACTGCTCGGTTCCGACCGACTCAGACGACATCCTCAACGCATTGCTGCACACCCCACGCATGGCGTGTTACTTCACCACCAAGAAGCACGCATGCACGGAAAAGGAAAAGGAGGAGGAGATACCTCCTGATCTGTTCCTCCCGCAGCTTGATGAGGGGGATGAATTTGAGGTCGGCCTCGGCCAACAGCTGCGCCCGTTCCTGTAGATTAGGCGTCAGGATACCGTGCGAGTACGGGAGGCATGAGATAGGTGCGGGGGTACCGCTTCGTGAATGGTCTGGGTGAGCTCCGCGAGGTGCTTGCTTGTGTGCATTACTATACAGTCCAGATGCTCTATCTTCACCTGCTCGCGCCATCAAATGTTTACGCGCGCGCGCGCGCGAGAGAGAGAGAGATAAGCGACTAGGCCAGAGGCATAGGAGAATCCGCGCGTGGTCAGCGAGGGAAGCCGTACGGCCTTCTCCATGGATACGTCCAAGGCAGCCGCAGACAGATCCCATGTTCGCTCAGTTTCCTTCTTTGCCTGTCGACAGAATATCCATTTAAAGTCAACGCATTGCGCGGTATGGCCGTGGCCACGCGCACACAAAGCTCGGCGTACCATGATCGCTTTGAAGAAGTTGGTTACATTTTCGGCTTGCTCGTCCACCAGCACGTTCATGGGCTCTGTACGGTCGGCGTTGTTAGAGCACTGACGCACATTCGAATTCGGCACGGGCCTGCGCATACCCATGTAGGGCTCCTTCGTGCCAAAGCGCATGCCATTGGCCAGGTTCTGGAGCGTCTTGGTCACCAGCGTCAAGTGCCGCTGGGCCTCCGGGGATGGCGGCTCTGCGGAGGGGAATAGCGAAAGCAACGCCAAGCCTCAGTGACCACCGGCCACGTAGACAGCTGCCGGGAGGAGGGGCGGCACCGTCAACGAGCCCAAAATTGTGGGGAGCGAGGATAGCGGGACAGAAGAAGCGGAGAAACAGGAAGCCGCCCACGAGCTTGAGGGCGCTGTCGGGAAAGTATTGGAGCACTTTTCTGTATAGGTGCTGCCACACGACCCTGTTTGTTTGTTTGTTTGTTTGTTTGTTTGTTTGTTTGTTTGTTTGTTTGTTTGTTTGTTTGTTTGTTTGTTTGTTTGTTTGTTTGAGTTTTTATAAAAGTAAAAATAACCAGGCCTACAATACGTCGCGCACGCGAGAGGTCTCCGCGTACCTGAATTCGTCGGGCAGAGAGTCGAGCGAGTTGAGGATGCTGGAAAGGAATTCGTTGGTGGACTTGCGGAGCTCCTGGATGTTCTTGGCCCGATCGTTCGGATCCTGCAGCTTGAGCGGGTCGATCTGTAAGGCAACACACCCACGCAAACGCCGCGAGGAAACACATATCAGCCGCAGACAGACACGCAGCACGCGTTGCATCTCCAACAGGAAGGAAGTGGTGACCTCTGTGTTGCCGGGGTGCTGGCAAACCCTTGTCACGAGGCTCTTGAGTGTGGTGCTGAGGTAGCCCATTCCGAACATGCGACAGAACTCGATCAGCATGATCGTGGCCATGTTGTTGGATCGCAGCAGGGTCGCCGTCTCCGAACCATCTGCGGTTGTGGTAACACGTCGCGCGTCAACCACCGCAAACTGCAAAAAACAGCGATCGATACCGCAAGCGCGAAAGGGCGTTGGTCAAATGTCGGGGCAAGGCGCGGCACCTTTTTCCGAAAACTGGTCCACCTCACGCCCCATGATGTGCATCACCAGTTCCACCGCCGAATCCTGTCGTGACGATGGCGAGAGCGAGGCGGTCAACAAGCGTAGGCACTGCCATACACGCAGGAGGTTCGACGACATACCTGAGTTCGGGCGAGGGCGAGCAGGGCCTGGGCCAGCTTGTCGTTCGAGGATAGGAAACACAGGAGCGTGGCGCACATGAAGGAGTCCTCGAAAAAGAAGGACACGAATCGCTTGTATCTGCGCGAGAGTTCGTGAGACCAACCGGATATCTTATTTTATTTACTTATTTCATCATCAAGCGTGCGAGCCACTGGGAGGACGGGCGTACCGGACGTATTGGATCTTGAGCCGCAGTTCGGTGAGCTGAGGGTTCTTGTTCTTCTTTTTGTGGGAGAATGAGATACGACGCCCCGACTTTTGCTTGTCCTCGTCGCGCACAAGCCGATACCTTTGGGCCACAAGCCCGAGAGGCACGTAAGAAGAACGCAGCAGGCAGCGCGGGCATCGTATGGGTGTACCAGGTGTCGACGGGCTCCTCGTTCCACCTTCGATCAATGGGCACATTCACTTCACCCAACAACTTGTCCGCTGCACAGACCACCAGGTTAGAGCGCACGAAATTGGGTTATTTTATCCAAATTAATTTAAAATAAATAAATAAATAATCAATTAATTGACAGTGAGAGCAATAAACGGCTCATGTAGTTGGTACCATCAGTCCCTTCAGGCTTTTCCCAGACCTGCACAAGAAGATTGTTGACCGGTGCCTCTATGTTCCTGGAGCGCGGACTGCGGTGAGTGCACGCGCTGACGGCGTGGCGCGTTCGGCAGACGAGAGAGGCGTACAGGACGGCTTCGTGGCGCCATGTGGGAGCGGAAATGGTCTGGGAGGCCGGGGTGAGCACGCGGTCCTGGCCCAGCGTGGCAATACAGTACACCCCACCACTGCGCCCGGGCCGCCAAGAACGGCGGAGGGATTTAGATCAAGAAGAAGAAGGACCACGGAGGTGGCGGGAGTTGCTGGGCACAACGTACGTGGAAAGAACGACGGGTATGGCCGTCGGGTCGGACGACCGAGCCTCGATCACTGCACCGTGCCGAGAAGCAAGGGGTACGGGACGCAAAGATTAGTTCGTTGGGGGGGGGGTTGTATATATCTAAGAAAAAAGTCTAACGAATTCTGACAAGCTAAGCTGGAGGGCGCACGGTTGAGGTAGAGCTTGCCAAGATGCTCCATGACTCAGAAGATGTGCCGCCCCGCAGAAGCAGCGAATAGGACCTTCGCTTTTGGTGACGCGGCCGTGGCAAATATAAAAAATGAAGAGAGAGCCGCAACACGACGGGCTCGAGCTCCCGTTGGCCAGCACAGCCGCCATCTGACCTACCAAGCCGAACTCCGACAACACGGTGCTGGGGAGGTCCTCGAGCACACAAGCGGCAAACCCCAATTTGTTGTGTGTTATCTTGCCTTAGTTGGGTTATCTGTACAAAGCGGAGGGGCGCTGCCTGGTGGGGCAGGGGGGGGGCGAGGTTTGGCCGCGTAGGGTAGCGGTGACCTCACTTGCTGGTCTTCTTCTTGCCGTCCTTGGGCTGAGGCGCCAGGAAGGCGGCCATGGGATCTTCGGCGCGGGCCCGCTTGAGGCGATAGGCTTCCATCTCCTCCTCGCTGACCTCGTAGGTGTCGCCGCTGGCCGAGTTGTACTTGCGCTTGCGCTCGTCCTTCTCGACGTGCTCCTTGGCCTTCTCCTCCTCCCTGCGGATGGCCTCCTCGAGCTTCTTTTTCTTGTCTTCCTCCTCCTTCTTGCGCTCCTCCTTGGACTTCTTGCCCTTGGGGACGAGCTCCTGCTCCTTTTCCTCCTCTTCCTTCTGCCGCTTGAGCAGGGCCTGCTGCATCTCGCGGACGAGGGCCTCGCGGGCGTGCTTGCCGGCCTCGCCCGTGCAGTAGGAGTTGCGCACGGTCTGCTTGCAGCATGAGTAGCCCCACTCGCCGTTCTCCCAGTAAGAGCCCCACACGCTGGTGTGGTTGTTCTTGTAGACGTCCTCTTCGTACTTGCTCCGCGCCGTCACCTTGGTCTCCTGGCCCTTGATGAGGGTGCCGTCGCGCGAGTACTCGACGTAGGCCTCGGTCTGGGCGAAGCGCAGCTCCTGCGGGAGCTCCTTCTGGTCGGCGCCGCCGTACTTCTTGAGGATCGACTCCTTCTGCAGCTTCTGCAGGTCCTTCTTCCTGTTCTGGAACTGCTGGTGGAGCAGCTCGGCTTGCGACGGCGACGCCTGCACGTGGATCTCCTGGCCCTTCTCGTAGGCCTCCCACGCGTAGCGCTGGATCTGGCCGAAGCTCACGGCATCGCCCGTCGTGCGCACAAAGTTGTCGCCGCCGAACATCTGGTCCTCGGGAGCCTTGTGCGGCGTGGGGCACTCGCGCATGGAACGCGTCTTCGGATCGTAGTAGGCCGAGTCGAGCGAGAGGTTGCGAAGGTACTTGGCCGTGTCCTCGCGAATCCTAAGGTTCCTGATCGTGGTACGCGTTCGAGGGTCCTTGGACTGAAGCAGCTCGCCTCCATCCTGGAAATCGGCCTTCTCGTCGTCGCCCTCCTTGAGTTCGTCCTGCTCTTCGTCGTTGATGTCGGGATCGTCCAGCTCATCGACCAAGCTGGGTTCGGCCTTCTTATCGCTCTTCTTGCCTTCGTGAGGAAATCGCTTCTGAGCTGGATCGGGCTCGGTAGTGAACTTGCTGGCGATCTGTTCCTGCTTGATTTTGCGTCGCATCTGTTCGGTCTTCTCGAATCGCCTGACGACATCCTCGTGCATAGCAGGATCGTATCCGTTCCATCTGTCCCTCTTGCCTTCGAAGTCGAATTCGAGCTCACGCACGTACTCATCAGGCTTGATTTCGGTATTCGTCCATTTGGCACCCTTGGCGCGAGGACGCTCAACGCATTCCTTGGTCTTGTGGGTCATGGCGCCGCAATTCTCGCAGGCACCCTTCCTCCACTTGGATGCGGCTTTGCCCTTGAAAACGCCGCGCGCGTACCACTCGGTGACGCCTGCCTTAGCTGTCTGCTTGCCCTGCGGGATCCTCTGATGCTTAAGCGAAGGGGCCTCTCGCGAAAGATACCAGGGCGCATTCGCGATATACTGGGGGATGTGAGGATTGATGTCATTTCCCTCTTCGTCCTTAAGTGCAGGCGCCGTTCCGTTCTTTCGAGCCTCTTCCAACTCCTTCTCCTTGCGCCAATCATCTTTCGATTTGAATTCCTTTGATGATGCCATCTCGCTGCCACGATCAGAAAAACAACGAAGGTGGTCCGAAGAAAGAAAGCTATTCGTAATTCTTTTCCCAGCTTTTTCAGACCAACAGCAGAGATTTCGCTTTTCTCCGTTCGCGTTTCAAATTTTTTAAGTCGAGCAGATCTTGTTGCCGAGCAAAAGAAACAACGAATTGGCAAGAAATCAATTCGCATTAACATCATGGCTTCGTATACCTCCTCTTCCACCTTCAGTTTTTACCGTCAAATTTTTATTAAAAAATTAATTAATTCATTTCTGCTCATTATCATCCCCCCCCCAATGGCAGATCAAAGGTTACAGATTTGAAGTCAAGTGCCTCGGGTCTCCAGCTCCTGTCCTTTGATGCCTTCGTCGGTACAACAGTTCCCGATCTCCACCGCTTCTCCGCGAGGCTGATCTGGGCTTGTTGCTGCAGAGGAGAAAGGACGGTTCAACACCTCTCTCACGTGCTCCCTCTCCCTCTATGGTGGCGGCTCCCACTACTTCGAGTATGCCGGTATACGTCCTCCTCCTCTCGTCGTTCTTCGTTCTTTGTTGTTCTCCTTGGCCTTCCTTGCGAGTTGGCGGCTGTTGTGTAGTCTTCAAGCCTGAGCTGCTGCGAGGCTTTGGCGAGGGTGGTCGGGCATAGGGTCTGACGGGTGGGCGGTGCGGAGTGACAACAGATATCTGGGAGGACGCCTATCAGGATCAGCCCGTGGGGGAGTCGCGGGTGCACCACGGCGAGTGGAAGATCGAGGACGACGGGACGATCTACCTGGAGGGCGAGCTCTACACCAAGAGCACCCACATGGGCGGCGCCCAAGAGGAGAAGGTGGAGGACCACAAGCTGCTGGCCTTTGAGTCCTTGGCCAATGGCGACCTCAAGTTTGTTGCGGCCAAGTCCAACTTCACGCCCTTCGGCGACGGTGTGGTCCTCAGCCAGAGCGAGGTGATCACCGCCAGTTCGCCGGCTGCGGGTACGATCCCTCTTGGCAGTCTCTCTCTTGCGCACATCAATGCGCGCTGCTGAATACTCACGAGTAAGGTTTGTACAGCCGACGAAGCGGCCAAGCAGAGACGAAGCGAGATCGCCGCCCTGGCGTCGCCAGAGGGGAAAAGGCTTGCGCAGGAGAAGAAGAGCGTCGTGCGCACACTCAGCCTCGAGAAGGTCAAGAGGAAGCGCGCCGACAGCCTGGGAGGCGACAAGTCTCTCTCCCTCACCAACAGCCAGACCTCCTGAAGTTTCGCGTAGTGGGCATCGTGCTCCAATTTTGCGCCACATCAAGGAGCCTGCAGTGGTCATGGCTAGTTAAATAAAAACAATAATAAAATAAAACAGGGCCCAGCAAAAATGGCGCCAAAGTGCAAACAGGAGAATTCAAACAAGGATGGCATCAAAAAAGATGAAGGAGCGAGCAGTCGCGGGTTCGTCCGACAGTGAGGAAGAGGAGGAAACCTCGAAGAAGCTCCAACTTCCTCTGGCCAGAGTTCGCAAGCTCATCAAAAGCGATCCAGGTTTGTTAAAATTTGTGTTTTTTACTACCGGCTTTAGACTTAGCCATATGTTCTTTCTTGTGGGTACTCCGTACGGCAGATGTGAAGAAGATTAGCAACGACGCCACCCTCCTCATTGCTCATTCCACGGTAGGTTCACTTCATCTTGTTGATTTATTTAACAACTCAAGGATACCCTTGTAGGAGCTGTTTGTGGACTTCCTCGTCCGTGAAGCTTATCGCATCACCAAAGACGACACTAGAAAAACCCTGCAGTACAAGGATCTTGGTATGTCCTCGCCCGCTACTTGCTTATCACGCTTCGCTCATCCAACTCGTGCCCTCCTTCACGCCATGTGTGTGTGTATGACATACATCAGCTACGTCCGTTCAAGAGAACGAAGTGCTCGACTTCCTGCTGGTATGCAGCCAAGGACTTGCTTGCCTTCGTGGCCTTTACCTCGCTGACAGCTGCCTTGTTGTTGCGCAGGACGTGGTCCCGCAGAGACAGACCAAGCACGAGATCGAGAAGAGACTGCAGAGCAAGCAGGAGAACAACAAGTTGCCCTCCCCGCCCGCCTCAGCACGCAGCGCCTCTCCACTGGCGTCCTCGTCCAGTTCGAAAGGCGAGAAGAAGGCAGCCCCGACAAACGGTGATGACGCGTCTGAAGAAAACGGGGAAGAGCAAACAGAGACGAGGGAGGCCGAGGACACCACCAGCACGAAGAGGACCGAGAGCGACAAAGGTCGGGAGAAGGCGAACAGTAAGGAAAACAAGGAGGTCGACGAGATGGACGAGTGACGTGGTAGTGGCGGTGGTGTGTCGGCCGTGCGCCTGGAGCGTTTACACGCGACGATCGCCACCTTACCACCATGCGCAATGCACATACACACATAGGGAGAATACGGCCTTGAACTCTTAGTGTATGTACAGTGCGCGAGTGAGAGAGTGAGGGTTTTTGCACACGCATGTGTGTGAGGTGCGTGATGCGGCTCACATCAGTTGACTTCGACAACGAGGTCGTCGGCCTTCTCGAGCACTCGACGCGACAGGCGCTCCACCAGCTTGTAGATGGCGAACGTCGCCCTGGGCGCTCGTCGCGTCAACGAAGACGACGAGCAAGCACAGAAAGCAAAAGAGGGCGCGAGGCTCACCTGCATAGCCCGATGAAGACGACTACGCCAAAGATGATGGCCCCCACGCCGTCATTGCCTCCACCACCGCCGCCTCGTCCCAACAGGGGCAACGGTCCTCGCACCATCAGCGTCTGTTCGCGCCAACCCAGAACGCCGTGTGTGAGTGCGTGAGTGTGAGAGACTGTCTCATCAGTCTGGATGGCCAACGCCTCGCGCGATGCTGCTCCACCGCTGCGTACCATCATCTGCATGAAGCCGGCCAGGCCCACGAGGACGAGGCCCGACAGGATGTGATGGAGATCGGGCACCCACCACGACTGCCACTCGCGCTCCTCGTCGGGCGTGATGCAATAGTCGATCACCTTCCATAGGTAGCCCGACTGTGTGCGAGGGCGTTGGTTGGCGAAAGGAGAGGAAGGGAGGGAGAGAGAAAGGTGGGAGTGCAGACGGAGGTGCGCGTACCAGCCACACAATGACGATGAGGCTGAGCAAGGTGAGCGAATGGAGCACCCAGCGTGATCGCAGATAAGATGACATCGTGGTCCGTCGAAAGTTGTACTTGTACTTACCTGATAAAGACCGGCCACGCACCATCCACAAGGCGCAACGTGTCACACAAGAGCTCATCGACCAAAGGGCAGGCTTGGGAAGAGGGTGTACAGTTGTCGCACTGGTAGTATGAGTGCGGGTTTTGGCTCGCCTGTGCGTAACAGATCTAGTAAGGCTTGGTGCGTGAGCAAACAGCCCCGTGGTTGTGAAGGTACCTTTCGCCACTGGTTGAGGCATTCGATGTGCACGTACTTGATGGTACCCTTGCATTTGCAGGGCGAGATAAGGCGACCGAGCTCGGCTTCCTCCTCCTCGCCACCGAGGCAAATTTTGCACTGCTTCGTCTCTGCTGTGCTGCTGGGTGTCACTGGTGGCTCTTCCTTTTTTTCATCCACTAACTCATCTTCGGCAACCACTTGATCGGCAGACGATTCCTCCCGCACTTGACCTCCTCGCCTTCGTAGCGTGTCTTCGTCACGTTGGAGGATACCTCCATCAATGGCATCATTACTGTCAGATACTGCCCCTGTTTTCATCTTGTGCTATACAAGTAATATACGTAATAAAATCGCGCAAAAGTGCTGGTGGCCCAGATTGCCCACTGAGGTGGCTTGTTGAGGTCTAGGGCAGTGAGCTGGTGTAGCTGATAGGCTTTGTGCATGTGCAGGAGCTCAGTTCACAAGCCATGGCACCAGTAACAAGGCAGGTGAGGAAAAGTGCAGTATCCATCTCAGGGAAGTCGTGATGAGCCATGGACAGCAAGTTGTAGCCAGATGACATGTGGGGTAGTAACTTTAGTGCCAGCACCTCTGCAGCTTGAAATGGTGGTAGTGAACAAGAACAGGAGATTATGGACAGACTTGTTTTACTCCTGCAAGTTACAGGCTTGTTTGCTGTATGGAAAATAAGCTGGTCACCAAACCGAACACTTGCGCTCCGGGTTCATGGGAGAGCCACGAGGGCACTGGAACGCGGCCGCAAACTCGGGGCTGTTTGCCGCTGGCCCTGTGTGCAGTAGATGCGAAAAGGTGAGGCAAGTCTATGGCCTTGCAACGGGATTGCTCCTCTCCACGTACCGTTGACGCGATACTCGTTCGGCGAGTGAGGGTCGCTTGTGATTGAGATACGCAGCTGCGCATCGGTCGTCTTGCCACACCTGCAGGACACACCACGAGCACGCCGACAGCGGGCAAGCGAATGGATCAGCAGCTGGCAATAAGAGTAAAGGACCACAGGTCATACCAGAGCTGAGCGAAGGAGACAAAGAAAAGCTGGTCGTTGGTGAGCCCGCCGAAGGTCTCGCGGATGAGATCGTCGGTGATGTGTCGATCACGCGCCTCCTTCCCCTTGGCCGCCTGGAACGCGTAGTAGGCGGCCTTCAAACCGCCTGATCGCCACAAAATGAGCACAGCTCCAGGTCCCAACACAGCTTATTCGATGAGAGCCGGTACCCATGTCGGCTACGTTTTCTCCGTTGGTGAGGTTGCCGTTGACGTGAAGGCCCGGCAGGGGCTCGTAATTGGAATAGAACCGCGACACGCACTGTGCCCTCTCCTCGAACCGCTGTAACGTGGTGTCAGACCACCATTTGGACATGCGCCCTGAACGACCAGGTCCGGCCAGAAGGAGGAAGACGCGTCAGCGAGGGTACAGCGTATGGCCATCGACAGGGAAATGGTGTACCGTTGCCGTCGTATTTGCTACCCTGATCGTCAAAGCCGTGAGTGATCTCGTGCCCAATCACCATGCCGATCGCTCCGTAGTTCATCGCGTTGATGTTGGAGCGGCTAAACACGGGGTTCTGGATATGCATCGTGCGGCCGAAAGAAGAGGTATGGTGAGAACTACGCTCTCATGCGAAGCACATCCGTGCAGCGACAAGAGTTAGAGAGCTGGCGTGCCGTGAGGATGCCGGCTGGGAAGACGATCTCATTGGACTGGCTAGCGTAGTAGGCGTTGACCTCCTGCGGATACATGTACCACTCCGATTTGTCAACAGCGTTGCCGATTTCCAATAGCGCCTTACGCGACTCGGCCCGTCTGCCACATAACGCCAGCGGCAACCGTGAGTGGGCAACTCGATCTGTCAGTTCATGGCGGCTGTTGGTCCATTACCGGAGTGAAATCACGCTGTCGAAAAACTTCTTGGGCTGGACGTGGGCGTTCTCATAGATCGGCCACTTGTCGGGGTAGCCTTCGGTAGGAGAAAACTGCTCAGTGAGCGGAGAAACATAAACGAAGGACTGTACGAGGAGAGCATGCTCACCGATCTTGTTGTTGATCTTCCTCAGCTTTTCGGTGGCGTTTCCTTTCGTATCATCGTCCATCCAATCGAGCTTTTCGATGCTCTTGCCGAACGTGGTCTGCAGATTCTTCACCAGATCCAGCGCAGCCTTCTTGCTGTCTGTGGCATAAACCGAAGCACGATCGTCAATGACAAGACGGGTCGACCATAACAGCGACGACGCTCCACAAGAGTGACCTTCGGGGAACTGGCGCTGAACAAAGAAGTGACCGACGATGAAGCCCAGCATGCTTTGAGTCGCGCCTACGCACTGCTTCCAGCGAGGAGGAGCTTCTGCACGCTCGGACAGAATGTTGGACCACCGCTCCGCTTCTGCCCTGATCGGACCCGACAGCAGCTGTACGCGCGGAAGCGGAGTGAGCAGGTACGGGCGTGCACGCGGGAGCGCGCGCAGAAACGGGAGAACGGACGTCCGAGTTTTGGTAGAGCAGGTGCCAAGTGAGGTAGTCCTTCAGGCCTTCGAGCGTGATGTTGTTGTCCTCAATCAGGGCGTTCAGCCGCTTGAAGTAATCGGGCGTCCTCACGTTGATCTTGCCTTGCGTCAGCTTCTCGCTACCGGAGAAGTCCTGGGCGGTGAGCATTGTGGTTTGGTGGAAGGTGGTCGTGGTCAGCAAATCAACATAGCGGGGTGTCCGTGGATACGGTAATCAGGGCTGGTACTTTGAGGGCAGTGAAATAGCTGTCCCACTCCAGCGGCGCCAACTCTTTGACGCCGTCCAGGTCCATCGTCGCGTTGGTCTTGTAGGGATCCCTGCACCACCACCAAGTGGTTGTTGGCGATGGGCGACAAGCGTGCGAGACGGCCGTATGGTAATGATACCTGAGATCGGTGCGAGGAATGAAAATGCTTGCGAGCTGCGTCTCCACATCCAATATAACCTGGGGATCTCGGTTCTTGAGACTACAACCACTTAGCGTCAGTGATCCTGTTTTGCATTTGTTGTTTTTATTTGTGTATTGTATTGATTGGCTAGAGGCATTCTCGCGTTGTAAGGTGTGGTACCCGATAAGGCTGAAGAGCTTTTCCATGTGTTCTTTGTATTGGTTGCGAATGGTCACGTACGCATCATCGGTGCTCAAGTAGTACTGCCTGTCCGGCAGCCCAAGCCCGGCCTGCGCAGGCGCACCGCCGTCAACAGGATGAAACATACCACGAGCATTGAGGACACAGGTTCAAAACCGGAGGGCCAGGGAAGTGCGCACCTGGCCGAGTGCGGCGATCACGACGTCAGGTTTGTCGGGATCAACGCGCGAGCCGAAGTAGAAGAGGACACTGCCAAGTTTCAGAAAGCAACAGTCAGACGCACTCGATGAAGAATAGGACACCGTTCGAACACACCTTACGTCCTCAACGTGGAGTCGAGCGAGTTCAGAGAACAGAGTCGATTGATCAGCGATGCTGGCAATACCGCGCAGACTGTCGGTAAGTGGATCTGCGCCCAACGTGTCGAGAGTATCGTTGTCCATGCACGCTCTACCCCAGCCAGCGTACGATGGTCAGAAACGCCTTGCAAAGCGATTTCAAATGACTTGGTGCGAGACTGAAAACGGAAAGCTCCTGTGCGGTACCGGTAGAAGGTAGAGACGACGGGCCATTCATCCTCCAGGATGGAGCGGATGATCAGCTGGTTGTCGTCGGCGATGCGTGATAGGGATTTGGTGTATCTAGACTTGTCTGCCGGCAGCTTCGTGGTGCTCAGCCACGTGCCTTATGGTGTTTGCATAGCAATGTGAGCTCCCCATGGTTAATGGCTGCGCATACGTGTCCACAAGTCGACACCAGGCGTCGATGGCCAAGTGGGGCAGGTACCGCAGGAGTATTGGTAAAAGTCGTGGCAGGGATCGACACTCTTGTTCATAGCAGCCAGCACACTGCTGGCCATCTTCAGGAGCTCCGGCTTCACCGCCACATCTGCGGCGCACCATCGCAACGTAGTGGAGGGAGCCGGTTCTGGTGAGTGGGAAGCAACAGCAAAGGTAGTGTTAGAACAATGGGCTACCTGCATCGCCAGAGGACACCTCTGGAGCACCCATCCTGTATCCGATCATCACGCTCACCAAGACCAGCAGGATCGTTCCGAGCCCTGCCAGGACCCCGATCACCACCTGGCGCGTGCCACAAAACAACGTGAGAGTAGCGGCCACAAAAAAAGGGGAGATTCAGTCAGGAACCTTGCGTTGGGTTTGGTAGTAGTAGGGCTCAGCCACGTTTCGCTTCCTTCTCTTGGAGTCGATGTCACGCAGCAAATCGTTGGCACTCTCATCTTCGTCGTCAAGCTCCCACTCCAAGCCCTGGTCGTCTTGTAGCTCCACACCAGCCCCGTTTCCTCCCTCCTCGTCATGCTCCTCTTCCTCGTCTAGCAGTCTCTCGTTGTCTGCCACATTCCCTCGTGCTGGTCGGACCCGCAGTTCGATCCCTTCGCTCATCCTTCGCCGTCGGTTCTGTGTTGTTGGCACACAAGAAGAGACACAAAAGAGTTTTGTTGGAATGCAAGATATGTTCTTAATATGTCGAGAAAATACGATAATTGGTTTCATTTCCGTGGCGGAAATGACCGGAGGGGGTGTCAAGTAACAGAGCTCGAACGCGCCAGCCCCAAGGTGGGAGATGCAGCCCCGGTAGATCGAATTCTTCATCCAATCGCACTTCCAGCTCAGTTCAGTCTACATCGCCATATTTTACAGCGCTAATTATTATAATTAGAACTCAAATTTCAAGATCAAATCGACCATGAAGAAACGAAAACTGTTCACGGGAATCGGCTTGGGCCTAGTGGGCCTGATCGGCGTGACGGGGCTCTACTTCCAACGTGACATGCTGGTCCAGTTCCTACAGTGGATTTCGTCCATCGGCCTGTGGGGCAATCTCATCTTCGTCCTCGTCTTCCTGGTGGTTGGCTTTCCCTTCGCTCTGGGATACGTCCCCATGGCCGTGGGCGCTGGCTACCTCTACGGCATGGTTCAGGGCACCATCACAGTTTCCATTGGCGCCCTTAGCGGAGCCTCTCTTGCCTTTTGGCTTTGTCGGTATGCGCACACGCACACGCCACACAAGCGTTGCGTGCACTCACTGTTGCTGTGGCGCTGCAATAGAACCGTGACGCAGAGTTGGATGAAGCGGCAGCTCGTGGCCAACCCCAAGTGGCACGTGTTCATGGCCGAGGTGGAGAAGAATGCCTGGAAGATTACCCTGCTCACCCGTCTCCTCCCTTTCCCCTTTGGTCTGGTCAACGGCCTCTTTGCTGTGCGCCCTCCCGCCCACTTGCTCGTTGGACCTCCCTCCGCTGCTCACTGCGCTGCGGATGTGGCCGCGGCCATCGGCGCTTACCTGGTGGCCTGTGTATGTGCGTGTGCAGCTCTCTTCCATATCTTTTCCCGTGTTTTTGGTTGGCTCCTTCGTGGGCCTTCTTCCCTTTCAGCTCATGTGGACCTACTTCGGCACCACCCTGTACGATACATACGCACACGCAGCCGTGTACAGAAATTCGTCTCACAAAGCTGTATTCGTTCAGGCGAAGCATCAAGGAAGCTGTGAACGGCGAGATACCGTTCGGTCCATTGCAACAGGTTCGCTATCGCTCTACAATGGACCAACTTGGTTGTTGCCGACAACAGCAAGCGTGTTCTTGGAGATCAACTGATCGCCGTCCGGTCTGTCTGCCAACAGTTCATGCTGGCAGTGCAGCTGGCGCTAGGGGTGGGGCTATCACTGTACATGCTGCACCTGGGACGCACTTCGCTGGAGTCCTCTGCTGTGACGTCGGAGGAGGTAGAAGTGGTGGAGGTCGTGGAAGAAGAGATCGACGACGAGGACGACGTGGATGTCGATGAACAGGACGGACCGGTGGCTAACATGTCGAACGGCACGGTCAAGTCCGCTCTGACTGTCATCTCGGGCGCTTCGCCACCAGGTGCCCGCCCTCTCCGCGCTCCCTGTCTGTGTCACCTTTGTGGCCGTGCGTTCTGGTGGGCCCAGCGCTGATCAAAGTGCTGTGCGCGCAGACGCTGTTGTGGTGGAGCTGTTTGATATGAGCCAGGTGAGGGAGGGCGGTGAGGTGGAGAGCAGCGCAGGTCTTCACTTTCGGGAGAAGTGGGTGTGAGGTGATGAGGACAGGGACGTGCCCCTCAGCCCGGCTCGTTGCCGCGCCGCACACACGACTTATTTATTGTTAATTTTGTGTATTTTATTACAAGCCCTTTTTCTCGTAACACGTGTGGCACATCTTTTCCTTTCCACACCGTTTCCTTTCCCGTTCGTTACTCTGAAACAATAACAATATCAACTATAATAACAACAATAATAATTAAACAAAGGGCGACGGTGGATCTTCGCCCCTCCTTCCGTTGATGGAGATCAGAAGAGAGCGAGGGCGAAGTCGCTCCTACCCTCCCCTACTCTTAGAAGACGGCTATGGTGAAGATGCGGTGGACGAGGTGCCCGTTCCGGTGGGGCCGCCAATCGATCTCTACGTGCGGGCCAAGCTGGACTACATGCTTAAGAACGATGGCATGGAGGGGCGACCTATAGACAAGGAGGGCGTCAAGTGCATCGAAGAGTTTGTCTCGCAGGCCTCGCTGCGCCTTACTGTAGACGACTGGGAGATTGAGGCCGTACCTCAGGAGGCCGAGTGCAGCAACCTCTGCAAAGAGGGGGGGACAACTACGCACAGCACAGAAGACCCTCCACCATGGGACAGCCCCTGTGGCGTGGGGCATGTTGCAACAGTTGACGACTGGGCCCTTCACGAAACGCCGAAGGCCAGGGAAGAAGAGAGGGAGGAGGTCTTCAATCCAAGGCCTAGACAAGGGTCGTCGCAGCTCCGAACACTCTCTGAGCCTCAGCTTCAGAGGGCCATCACCTGCCCGTCGTCTGACTCGAGCAGCGAGGACGATGACGACCCTCTGGACCCCCAGGTCCCGCTCCAGCCGCAGCCCGACCCGTACCACCCACACCTAACGCGCGGAGTCTCCGTTTTCGACGATATGGCACCGCTACAGCCAGCTCACAACCCTCGCAGAAACATGGCCGTATCATCTTCGCCTCCCGCTGGGTCGTTCCACCGATCGAGGAAGAAGCTGGAGAACATCTTCGGCGAAGACGTGGCCGAACTGCTCCAGCCAACGAGATCGAAGCATAAGCTGGCCAGGGTGCTGGGCGAGTTGCCGGCTGGCTCGCACACGCAGGAGGCCCCATCCTGGGTATCGGCCGTGGCGAAGCTGCTCCATGGCGAACATGGCGTTCGGTCGTACCGCCTCTCTCGCCGCAAACCCATCACCATCACCGTTCCGCCGGCAGAGGCCGGCGACGAGAGCAGCTCCGAACACTCGCCTAGTAAGAAGCATAGGGACAGTGTGGCCACTATCGTCGTCTCAGCGTCTACCACTGAGCGACGAGCGGTTCATGTTGACTTTGAGTTTGCCTGGCACGGCGACGACCCCTTGGGCCAATTCGAGCTCTGTGCCAAGGTTGGCCAAGGGTGGGTGTCTCCCGCTTACACATACGCGCAGACGCAACATGATACTACATGCAAGCACTCGCACACGCACACAGCGCGCGCGCGCGCACACACACACACACACACACACACACACACACACACACACACACACACACACACACACACACCCGCGAACACACATAAAACATCTGGCCCCGCGCCTAACTAGAATACGTGTGCGCGCAGTTCGTTCGGAAAGATATACAAGGCCATACACAAGGACACAGGCTTCGTACTGGCCATCAAGTGCATACAGATCGAGAAGCCTACACCGGAGGAGCTGAAGCAGATGTACAAGGAGATCGAGGTGCTCAAGAAGTGCCGTAACCCCCACATCGTCTCCTACTTCGGCTCATGCATTCGGCACAACGACATCTGGGTCCGCACGTCTCGCCTTGAGCTGGCTGAAGTTGAATCTGTGGCTGTTGACAAACCGCTACCCTGGCGCAGATCCTGCTAGAGTACTGTGCGCTGGGGTCAGTGCAAGATGCGATGAACCTTCTGTACGTGGGCGAGGACCCCAACAGAAAATAC
The DNA here is from genome assembly GCA_027943245.1 of Acanthamoeba sp. SK_2022b. Classification (NCBI taxonomy): domain Eukaryota; phylum Discosea; order Longamoebia; family Acanthamoebidae; genus Acanthamoeba; species Acanthamoeba sp. SK_2022b. The sequence goes on from JANDJZ010000048.1 coordinate 72,987, forward strand.
ACTGGGATGTGCGAAGAGGACTTGGCCTACATCATCAAGTGTGTCGTCTCCGGTCTGGTCTATCTTCACTCGCAGAAGATCATACATCGGTATTCATGCTCCTCATACGTCTTACTTGAAGGTCGTTCCAAACAAATCTGTCCTGCCCTATGAGCAGGGACTTGAAAGCGGCCAACATTCTACTCACCAGTCCGGGCATCCCCAAGATCGGTACCACCCACCACATCCGCATCCACAGCTGCTAGGTCTAATGCTTTTATCTGCTCCTGGGGCTGTCAGCCGACTTCGGAACGGCCTCACAACTGCGAACGGCGTCAGTTGCAGCGAACACACTTATGGGCACACGTACGGAACAGCTCTTTGAGCTCAGTTTCGGAATGGCCATCTAGAGTAGCGCACGCACTCACGCCCCTTCTGTTTCTGAAACCCAGCCTTGTTCATGAGCCCAGAGACACTTGAGGGGGAGACGACCGACGTGTTCAAGGCCGATGTCTGGGCCGTGGGCATCACTGCCATACAAATGGCGCAAGGACGCCCACCCTACGCCAACCTTCACCCCGCTCGAGTACGCCCAATCCCAGCTCGGTTTATCGACAATTCCAGCGCTTTCTATTTTGGTGCTTATTTGAACATCAATCATACTGAGGCAAGCGACACAGGCCATGTCGAGGATTTGCATGGACCCGAGCCCGACCCTCGATGAGCCCTGGAATTGGTCGGAGGAGCTCAGCGCCTTCATCGCCGCTTGTCTCACAAGATCCGTCGCCGAACGACCCACCGCTGCGGAGTTGCTCCAGGTATTCCTCTGGCTGCCGGCACCCGCAAAGAGGAAGCGAGGGCGAGACCATTAACTGGTTTCTTGGCGCCAATGAACCCAAGCATCCGTTTTTGGCGACCGTTCCTGAAGGGTGGAAGATGGAGAAGCTCATCAGTCGCGTGAGATCTGCCGATTCCACAAGCAAGCCGGGCAACCGTGAACGGGTACGCGCCGGTCGTTATTCGCGCATGTGTGCTTTGACTTTCTCTCCTCATTCGCGCTGAGCACGCGCATAGTTTAATATGGCCTATCGGATGGAGGTTACACCGCCGTTTGAGTTTGAGACGAGGACCTTTGGACTACAAAACTCGACCACTCCAGAAGTCCCTCCACCCCTCAAGATAGACGGACGGCAGAGGAAGCTGAGCGTGAAACTGCCTGAGGATACCGAATCCAAGAGCAAGCCCAAGGTCGAGCCACGCGAGAGGAACACGGCGAGCGAGAAGAAGCAGGACAAGAAGCACCACCCTCTGTCGCAGGGCCCGTCCCGGTGGCTGCCCAAACCGCTGCGCTTCTCACCTGCGATTGTAAACACCAACGAGCCATACGACGGCGTCTCGCTGAGCAGCGATACTTCGGCCGAACGACTGTCGCCCAAGATTCATGTGAGCGCGGCCGACGCACTCCACGGAAGCGGAGAGGGGCAGGCGGACCTCTCATTGATGACCGGACAGACTGAGAAAGAGCCAACGGAGATGACATGTCACTTCATCAGCCGCGAAACCGAACTAACCACCCACACGGCCATACGATGCATGGTGCTGGTACCCAGCCGGGACGGTGGTCCGGACTGGGTGTGGGGCGGTGCCGACGACGGCTCAATATTGGTCTGGCGCCAGGTACGCAGAGAGCTCACTCGCACTGGCACTGGTAGGTGCGTTGGCACTTAGTTGCAATGTGGCTCTGTGCAGGGGGAGTACCTGGCTATCGTGAGCCATTCCAAGCACCATCATGGAGGTCAGCCGGTAAACGCTTTAGTCCTGGTTGATGGTCGTGTGTGGTCGGCCGGAGAAAACGGAGTAATCTGCGTGTGGAACGCCAAGGTACGACGGGCGCGCTCCATGGTCCCGTGAGAAAAGCTTGGAGTTAAGTGGGCTCACGCACATTTGGGGAGGGGGTATCAGGATATGACCTTGGTGAAGGCCCTGAGCGGCCATACGGGGCCCGTCAGGTGTCTAATGGACGTGTTTGCTGAGTCGGGGTTGATCTTCGCCCGAAAGAGCTCCTCCATCGTGCTGTCCTCGGGTCCTGAGGGACTGCTCTACGTGTGGAAGTCACTCAAGGTAATCCCCCAACCATCACTCCTCGCTTTTTGCGCAGCTTACCGGTTGGCAAACGCCCCTCCCCCCAAGATGACGTTGGTCATGACGGTGAGCATCGGGAAAGAAGTCAGATCGATGGCAGTCGTTTCCTCCACTCTGTGGCTGAGCACCACAGGCCGGAACATAATCGCTCTTCTTTCCAAGGCAATCCCGCTACCTCGCCCTCTTCTCCGCGCCACTTGTGTGGCGCTGCGGTGGCTCTGATATTTTAAATGGCCATGCAGCACAAGCTGGGGCGGAAGTCGCTGCTGGACTCTTCGCCAGCCAAGATACCTACCGGATCGGCTCAGGTGGGCTTCGTTCTATCCACAGGAGGACGGGCGTGGACGACGTGCGCAGACGCGCGGGTGGAGATTTGGTACACGACGATGGTGCGCTATCTCCATCGCCGCTCTGTCGGCGCATCTCCCCTCTTTGCGATAAGCCCTAAACACGCCCATGTTTTAACAGGAAAAGGGCGCGGTGCTGACCCAGCTGTTCACCACGTTGGTAGTTGATGGCCCGGTGTCCCACCTGATCCGTGTCAAGAATCATGTCTGGGGCTGCGGGCCCAAGGGTATCTATCTGTGGCATGCCACGGTAAGTCCTTCCGGATGAGTGCTTCAAGCGCGCGCTAACGGCTTCCACAAACCCCGTTATTTACAGACGCTCAAGTATCTGGGCAAACTGCAAGACAGCCAAACCGGGTGGGACAGGCTACTGCAGGTGAACGACTTCACGGTGTGGAGCTCATCCTCGGGTCATGCGAGTGTTCAGGAGTGGCGCACGTGCCGAAGCTTTACGGACCTGACGGACCTCACTCCAGAAGCGGAGACAGCCTCTCCTTCACCAGCTCCCTCGCTCGCCTGCAAGGTAAGTCGCAGTGACCAGTGTTGGCGTGGTGCGCCTGCCCACGCTTCCCGTCCCAGGTCGACACGAACAAGGAGCAGCAATCCGGTCGACAAGCCAGTCACACCACCGACAGTATCAAGGCGAATGAGCTTAGCCCCCGGGCCTGTGGCAAGCTGAGTCTGCGCCACACCACTCAGGCCACCCCGGAGATAGACCAAGCTGATTCTGACAAGTCTCGCAGCGGTTCTGCTACCAAAACTCACGGCGCACAGAACTCTTGGCTGAGGGCTGCCCGGACCGGGGAGTCACCACCATGTTCACCCCAACCAACAGTACCCACAATACCGGTGGCGTCAAGTCCGATCGAGGTAGGAGGCGGCAGCTCCCAGAAGATGATGGCTACCCATAGACGGGACACCGTGTGCGCAGGCCGAAGCAAGAGCTGGTCTGAACGGCCCGCTTCCCCGAGAGCTGCGGGGTAAGCCTTCACTCCACGCCTGTCAATTTACCCCACCGTGCCGCTGGAGTTGGTGCATCTTACTCCCGCCACGCACAGGTTCTCCTCGACGCCCACGAAGCCAAAGATGGGCCGTAAGTGAAGCACCTCGCTTTGGTTATGCGTCACTTCTAAGCCACGACACGTCCACCCACAGTTGCAATACAGAGAAAGGTGCGGGCAGACAGTGTCCCCCACGAGCGAGAGATCCGAGAGGAAAGGGGCTCCTCAGAGGAGAAGCAGCGATACGATTCCGACGTCGAGGAGATGGCGGAGGTGATGGAGGATATCGATGAAGGAGTGACTTTGTTGGCACGATGTGCCCAACTGCCCGAGTGGGGCGAGGACTTCACCGAGGTGTTCCTGTCCAACGGCCCGCGCACGTTCAAGCAGCTCAAGCAGGCCCTGGCTCTCGAGTTCGAGGTACTACACGACACCACCCACCGCCTGCCCTGCCCATTCCCTCTTCGCCACGCTCTCTCACCAGAGGGGCCCCTCCAAAGGTGGCAATGGAGAGAATAGCGCGAGTGCGGAAGCAACCCAACATCGTCGTGTGCCGAGACCAGCACGTGGCGAGGCTCAAGGCCGGCGACTGTCTAGAGGTAACGCTCACGGACAGCTGAACATGGGTTCCAAAGAAAGGGCAACAAATAAGCCAAACAAGCTGAATCAATAAGGCGAGCGAGGCAAGAGAGCGGTCTTTCACTTTGAGTGCAAAAAAAGAGGGGGCCACAAGGAGGAGGAAGCGACTAGCTTAGTCCATGTCTGACTCGGGCTCGGCTCTGGGGTTGAGCGTGATGAGGTCGTCGATCCTGAGAATGGTGATGGCAGCCTCGGTGGCGAACTGAATCGCCTTCACCTTGCTCATCGCGGGCTCGACCACACCGGCCTTGAGGTTGTTGCGCACCTTTCCGTTGTACAGATCCAACCCAGTCCTGCAAACACAGCAAGTAACGTAGCGTGTGCCAAGTGTTAAAGGTGAGGCCGTGTCCATGAAACAATAGACAAGGCGGAGGAGGACGTACATCGAGTACTCCTTCTTTCCCTCTGTCGTCTGGGCCGAGTTGTGGTAGGCACGCAGCTTGGCAACAAGATCAGTGGCGTCTTGGGCGGCGTTGACAGCCAGCATCTTGGGGATGACCAGCAGGGCCTCGGCGAACTCGGCAATTGCGAGCTGTTCCCGCGAGCCCTGGAGGAAAGAAAGCGAACCGCACGTTAGGAACCGCTTGCTGTGATAATGCTGCACCACCACATAGGTGTATGGAAATGTACCAGCGTGTGAGCAAACTCCTCCAGGTAGATCGAAAGGGCGGCCTCGACGGCACCACCGCCAGGGACCACAGCCTTAGACTCGAGGGTCCTCTTGATGATGCAGAGAGAATCGTGCAGCGACCTGACCGTTTGCGTGGCGGAGGAGGGGTCTTAACGTGTGCCAAATAGAACTACGCGCCAAGTGGACAGCCAGAAGGTACCTCTCCATCTCGTCGAGCATGAAGGAGCTGGGTCCACGCAAAATGACTGAGGCAGTCCTGCTGGTCTTGCAGCCCTGGACGTCAAATCGCGTCAGCATTAAGCGAGCTTCTCAGCGTGAAGAGTGAGATCGGAGAATAAAAGGAACCTTGATGAGAAGCAGCTCCTCATCGGCCACGCGCTCCTGGCCCACTTCCTCTGCCTGACCCAGCCAAGCAGGATCGAACGACTCGCCGCCCTCGAGATCCGCAAGGTTGAGTACCAGTTGGCCTGGCATCAATTGCATCAAGTTGCGTCAGGACGACCTCGCACGGGGCTGCGGCGAAGGGAAGGGGCGAGGCAGATACTACTTACCGCCAGTGGCCTTGGCGATTTGCCTCAGGTCTTCCTTCTTGCAGCGCCTCACAGCCATGGCGCCGGCCTCGACGAAATACTTGAGGCTGAGATCGTCAACACCCTTGGTGGTGAGGACGACGTTGGCGCCAGCCTTCAGGATAAGCTCAATCTTCTCCTTGATGAGATCGGCCTCCCTGAAAAACACCAAAGAAAACACAGACGCGGACATGAGCAAGAGAAGGGCTCGTCCACAGAGCACAGCAACGACAACATACCTCTGCAGGACACCCTCAAGCTTGGAAGGATCAGTGATGTTCACGGTGACGCCCATGTTCAACTTCTGCTTGGTGAGGTTGAAGTCGATCAGAGCAATCTTGGCGTTCTTGATCCTCTTGGGCATGGCTGCATAGTAACACAAGCGGTAAGATTAAGCCGCATGGAAATAAGAGCCAGATTTTCGCACCTTGGGAAGCCACGGTGCAGTTAAGAGCGTAGCCATCGATGAACTGACTCTCCTTGGTGCTCTTGCCCTGTGCCTTGAGCACGTTGATGGCGTTGATGGGGTACTTGGCTTCGCCCTTGGTGTCGACGGTCTTAACCCGCGTCACCGCATTAACGGCGATCTCAGCGAAGAAATCGCTCTCACTACCCGATTGCAAAAATTATCAAAAAAATGTACATTTTTTGAACAGTTTGGGGGAGGAAAGACGTACGCGCCTATGATCTTGGAAGACATGGAGGTCTTGGCAGCGTTAATGAGGCCCTCCCTGCCCATGGTGTCCACACTGACGGAAAGATTGTCGGTGATGTACTTGCAAGCCTCCTTGCTAGCAAGACGGAAGCCGCTAATGATGGAGGTAGGGTGGATCTTGTTCTTCACCAGATCATTGGCCCTCTGCATATGATGAAGCGCTCCATTAACAAGTGCAAGTGGTGGACAAGAATTGTGTCGCAGTGATGACCGCACCTTCAGCATCTCCGCTGCCAGAATTACTACGGAAGTAGTGCCGTCACCAACTTCCTTGTCCTGAAGATCGGCAAGCTCAACGAGCACCTTGGCGGCAGGGTGCTCCACCTCGAGCTGCTTGAGAATGGTGGCGCCATCGTTGGTGATGATCACATCACCGATGTCGTCAACGAGCATCTTATCGAGGCCAACAGGGCCGAAGGAGCTCTTCACCACGTTGGCAATCGCCATACAGGCCATCACATTTTGATCGCGCACAGTCTCTCCGGTCTGACGCGAACCGTCAATAGCGAACCTGCTTTCAGGTTTCCTCATCCTCGGACGTCCACGAGAAGCCATTTTGTGCGTCTGCTAATCAAGAAATCAAGATGTGGCTGTGATCCCCTTGGAGCCGCCGTCAGCAAGGACAAAAGTTCACGTTTCTGCTATTTTCCTGCAGCTTCGTCCAAGTTGCCGGTTTTTTCCGGGTGGGCGGCTGCCTCAAAAAGACGTTACGCAAAAATTAAGATTATCATTTCTGTTTTATTAGCAATCTTTCTTTCCTGGGTCGTCCCCTCTGAATTATGTCAGACGATCACCTTGGGATGGACTCACCAGGTTCGCCAGGCTCGGAGGGGCCTAATTTGTTGAGAGAACAAGACAGATACCTTCCCATCGCAAACATCAGTCGAATTATGAAGAAGGCCTTGCCCGCCAATGCCAAAATTGCTAAAGACGCAAAGGAGACAGTCCAAGAGTGTGTATCAGAATTTATCAGTTTCATCACCAGCGAGTACGTGACCCGGTCCTGCACATCTGCCTGCCCCTACTAAGAAGCTCATCGTGCGTCCAGGGCGAGCGACAAATGCCAATCAGAGAAGCGCAAAACGATCAACGGCGACGACATCCTCTCAGCAATGGTGACCCTCGGCTTCGACAACTACGTCGAGCCGCTCAAGCTTTACCTTCATAAGTACAGAGAAGTGCGCACTGCCCAGCCCTTTCCTGGACGTACTTCGGTGGAAGGCAATTGGTCGAGAGCCCGCCCCTGATTCTTTCCCTCTTATCTCGTGGTGGTGTGGTGCTGCAGAGTACGCCCACCAAGAGGCAGCCCAAGAGGGAAGGCGGGTCTCCCGAGTCCCCTGTCATGCCCATCCAGTACCAGCCTGCGATGTATATGAACCAGGTTCGTCACGGCCGCGGCGTCGAGTGGTTGACACTTGAACCAAGCACTGAACTAGCGCTCCCGTGTCGCGCGCAGTACCCAATGATGGGTCAAGTGCCGCATATCCAGTACTCCCAGGATGGGTCACTGCAAGGAGGCGTGCCAGGCGGCGATGCTGGCGGGTTGGATGATGACAGCAGGAGCTGAGCCGGCTCGTCCCGCACCCCCCTCTCCTCCCACTTCTCTCCCTGCCACTGGCTCCCCCCAATCGTCGCTCCTCCTTTTTGTCCATACCTCTTACCTTCCCCCGTTGCTGAGCGAGAATACACTCGCTTGCCACCACTGCACCATGCGCGTTGGTTCAGGAGAGTGTGTTTTGTGGCGCCTGCTGGGGGTGGAATTGGGGCGCGAAGAAGACGCCTAAGAAAAAGTAAAAGGCCAACAACAAACGGGCGGCCCACAGATGAAGCGCCTTCTGGTGCTGTGCTTCGTGCTCCTGGTGATGGTGCACTGGGGGCGGCGTGCACAAGCAGTGCCCCTCTCTTCTCTCCTTTCACTTTCACTGCCCTCTCCATCTCCCCCCTCTTCTTCCACCGTAAAGATTAATGGAACAACCTACGGCCAAGTCACTACCTCACTCTTGTGGTCGGGAGGCACAAGGACGTGCATCTTCTGCACTGTGGGCCAGCCGGTCAAGGACTACGCCTGCAGCAACAATGAAGGTCAATGGAATGATGGAAAGAACTACTTCACCAACCCCATTCCATCTGGCAACACCATTCACTTCATCGAGGTCTCCCTCATCGGCATCTTCAATTGCCAAGTCTTTCAGCCTGGTTCGGCCAGCTCACCCCCCGACAAACGATCTCTAGCTCGAGTCCGTGGGGTGACCTTTCATTCGCGTGTGACTGCTTGTGTACCTAGGTGTTGAAGTGTACCTGAACTTGCAGCAGGACCAACTGCTCTACACCACCAGCCTTCCACGGCAGCCGCCCGGGTGCGGCTGCCCGACCTGCGTGGTGACGGCCAACTACACGGTCGACGCAGCCTTCCCTCGCTATAATTACAGCGTCAACGGCACCAACCAGCTGCAAGTGATCGTGAGCGGCAACGCCATTTGCCTTCACGCCATCAACCTCACCTTTCACTATCAGTCCGTCCCTCCACACAGCGTCTCCTTCTGGGGTTGGGTGCGAAACGAAATCGGCTGGGTCATCGCTGGCGGAGGTAACACGCGTTCCATGCTCACCTCTTTTCGTTCTTTCACGCTCTTTGTACTTTTTCTGACCCAACGTTATGCCTCACTCATGCGGCGCGCTCCCCCCCCCCCTCTCCGTGCAGTCATCGTCGTGGCGCTGGCGAGCGCGGTGTTCTTCGTCGTCTACCGCAAGGTGCAAAGCCGGTACAAGAAAGAGGAGTACCAGCAGCTGGAGGAAGGCGAGGGCGGGGCTGTGGGCGACGCCGACTTCTCTAGAAAGTTCCAGCAGGTGGCACCACACGAAATCAAGATCGGCCCACGCATCGGCAAGGGCTCCTTCGCCGAGGTGTTCAAGGCGCGGTGGCGCGGAACGCTTGTGGCGATAAAGAAGCTGCCGACTCACTCCCTCACACCCGACTTTTTCGAGGACTTTGAGCGCGAAGCGGCACTTATGAAACGACTGCGCCATCCCAACGTGCTGCTGTATCTCGGTACGGCTACCGGCAGAGCGGGCGAGAATATTCCCGTTTCGATTATGCTGACACCGGTGACCGGTATCATGGCACTATGGCAGGTGCGTGCCTGATACCACCAGACATCTGCATCGTGACGGAGTACATGGGCAGAGGCAGCGTCTACCGAATCCTCCACGATGAAAACGTGAAGCTGAGTTGGGATGTACGCCGAAAGTTCGCCGTCGATGCCGCGCGCGGAATGAACTACCTCCACTCCTCCGATCCCATTCTCATTCATCGCGATCTCAAGAGCCATAATCTTTTGGTATGTCGAGCTGAGTTGTGGCACCGGGGGGGGGGGCGGTGCATTGCTGATCGCACCTAACGTTTTCTTCCACTGGCCAGGTCGATGAGCATTGGAAGGTGAAGGTGTGTGATTTTGGCCTATCTCGCATCGTAGAGCAAACACTTTCGGCGACGATGACCGCCTGCGGAGTACGACTCTCCCTCTTCTTAGTCGTGTCCCCCCCCCACATCACCTGACCTGTCCAAATCCGCGACGCAGACACCTTGCTGGACAGCCCCCGAAGTGCTGCGAAATGCGCGATACACAGAGAAAGCGGACATCTACTCCTTCGGCATTGTACTCTGGGAGTTGGCCACGCGAGAAGATCCCTATAAGGGGATGGCTCCATTCCAGGTATCCCCACCAAGAGCCGACGAGAGCTCAGAGCGCGGCCCATAACCGTTTCTGCTGCGACTTGATGCACGGTGCAGGTCGTGTTCGCTGTGGGCACCCAGAAGCTGCGCCCACAGATGCCTCACTGCCCGGTCGCTTGGAGCCGACTCGTCAGTGACTGCTGGGCCGAGGACCCCAACATGCGACCTTCATTCGAAACGATTCTTCGGCGTCTTGAGAAGATGGACATTACTCTTCCTCCAAAGCCCAATGCCTCTTCCTCCTCTTCCTCTTCGGCTATCCTTTCCCACCCGTCTGGCCTCGACCTCTCCGTGTATTCGGACGCATCACTCGCCACATCACCGACAACATCGCGACATTCCTCCAGCGGCAAGGTTGAAGCTTCCTCGCCAGCTCTCCCCTCAGGCTCCTCTCCTCCCGAGCAACGACCCAGCGTTCCTCCTCCCACGCACAGTTCCATAAATTATTGACACTGCTGACCCTCCAGCAACAGGGTCCCTTGTGGTCCACTCGCGAGCGGCCAACATCACTTAGTTAATTATTTGTCTTATTTTCATGGCACCCGCTGAACAAACTTACGCGAAAGGGCTGAAATGAAAAAGTGGCAGGTTGGGGCAGCCAATGAGAATAAGTCTGTTTCTGCAACCGCTTTTTCTTTTCGCTGACGCAAAAAAGGAGGACAGACGCAAGACGAACAGAGAGGGCCAACCATTTACATCATCCATCCTCGCCCCCCCACCTCATTTTGCTTCCGAATCGCTTGTTCGTCTGCCAATTAGTACTTGAAGATGGCGTCTAAGAAGCCCAAGATCACCATCAAGCCTTTTCGCCACCAGGTCCAGATGGATCCGAACTACGCTGAAAACACGTATGCCCCATCTTTACCGTAAAGGTTGTATAGAACAGAATGGGACTGACACTGCTGTTCACCTTCCAAATTCATGCGCACAAAAGGTGGAAGCTACTGAAGGGTGCCATTCACGAGATCCACAAGCAAAACGCCAGCGGTCTGTCCTTCGAAGAGCTCTACAGGTGCAGTTCTCACCAAGCATAATTCTCTCTCCTCTCGCTCTTGTTGATCTCCTCTCATTCTTGTTGTTCACAGAAATGCCTACAACATGGTGCTGCACAAGTACGGCGATCGTCTCTACAAGGGACTGCAGCAGGTTGTGGATGAGCATCTTAAGGAAGTGGCCAACGACGTGGCCGTGGCCAATGATGAGACATTCATGGATGCGCTCAACAAAGCCTGGAACGATCACAAAATTTCCATGCTCATGATCCGCGACATTCTCATGTACATGGTAAGTGCCGGCTCTTGCGCTGCCCCCCCCCCCTCGCCCAATTGGCATGACTTGCTCAAATCTGTGCACGTAAATTGTAGGATCGGGTTTACGTTATGCACCACAACGTGCACACCGTCTATGACTTGGGCCTCATTCTCTTCAGGTCCGCTTGCCACTCTTTGGTGATGCAGCTCATCACTGAACTGACCACTGTTTTCCTCGTTCACAGAGATAACATTGCCCGTTCAGCCAGAATCAAGGACAGACTGCTTAAGACCATCCTGTCTTGGATTCAAAGGGAAAGGACAGGCGAGGTCATCAACCGCGGTCTGCTCAAGAACATCACACAGATGCTGGTCGATCTCGGTGTCAACAGTCGAACTGTGTACGAGGATGACTTCGAGAGGCACTTCCTCGAGACCTCTGCCACCTTCTATCGCGTCGAGTCGCAAGAGTTTATCGCCTCCAACAGTGCATCTGATTATATGCGCAAGGTACCAACCAACTCCTCTGTGTCGCTGTCTGTGTGTTTGCCCCCCCCCCCCCAAAGCCACCACTCGTGAATCTGTCAAGCGCATGCCCGAATCTCTTGCTGAAGACTGGTTGGCGCACACCAGGTCTCTGCCCGTATTCAAGAGGAAATGGAACGAGTGGCTCACTACTTGGACGCTGGCACTGAGCCCAAGATCAAGGAGGTGGTGGAACGAGAGCTGATCGCTTCGCACATGAAGACCCTTATCGAGGTGCGCACACTCTTTGATTAGCGGCCACATGGGTTGCGGCAGGAACGCTCACACTCGTATCTTGCCGTTTCTTGGGAAACGTGTCACTCGTCGTCTCTGTAGATGGAGGGCTCGGGTTGTATTTCTATGCTGAAGGACGACAAGCTGGAGGACCTGTCGCGCATGTACAATCTGTTCTCGCGCGTGAGCAACGGGCTGGCGTTCATGCGGGAGAAGATCAGCAACTTTGTGCGAGAAACTGGCAAGGCCCTCGTCACCGACGAAGAGAAGAACAAGAATCCCCAGCTCTATGTCCAGGCGCTCCTCGATCTCAAGGACAAGTACGATCGTCTTCTCACTGGTACGTTACTCTTAGTACAGCAGACGGCGCCAACGCACCACTGGTGCTCTCCAAACACGTGTTGTTTTCTTATACTCACCCGGGTGGGCTGACTCTTTTGGGTTGGGCACAGGCGCCTTTACCAACGACAAGAACTTCCAGCACGCGATCAACCAATCGTTCGAGCACTTCATCAACGCGAACAACAAGTCGCCCGAGTTCATTTCGCTCTTCATCGACGATCAGCTGCGCAAGGGACTCAAGGGAGTGGGCGAAGAGGAGGTGGAGACCATCCTCAACAAGGTGATGATGCTCTTCCGCTTCATCCAAGAGAAGGACGTCTTCGAGAAGTACTACAAACAGCATCTCGCCAAACGTCTCCTGCTGGGCCGTTCCGTCTCCGACGATGCCGAAAGGAACATGATCGCTAAGCTCAAGACCGAGTGCGGCTACCAGTTCACGTCCAAACTCGAGGGCATGTTCACCGACATGAAGCTCTCGGCCGACACCATGGAAGCCTTCAAGACCGAGCTGCAGAAGGACACCAGTGTCCTTCACGGCATCGATCTCAGTGTGCACGTGCTCACGACCGGCTTCTGGCCAACACAAGCTGCCGCCAAGTGCAACCTTCCTCCAGAGGTCCGTGTGCGAGCAGGCCTCTGTTGTTGCTTCTTCCGTGCTCATTCTTCTTGTTCGTCTCCTCCCAGATCCTGCACTGCTGCGAGGTCTTCAAGAAGTTCTACCTCGGCAAGCACAACGGCCGCCGCCTGACTTGGCAGACAAACATGGGCACCGCTGATCTGAAGGCCTTCTTCGGTTCGCGCAAGCACGAGCTCAACGTCTCCACGTACCAGATGGTCATTCTCCTTCTCTTCAACGCTTCCTCGCAGATCACGTTTAAGGAGCTCAAGGAGACCTCGGGTACAGCTTTCCGCTTCTCTGCTGTTGAAGCCAGTCCGTGCTAATTCAGCCCTTCTCCTCTCCTCTCCTCTCCTCCACAAGGCATCCCCGTCCCCGAGCTGAAGAGGAACCTGATGGCCCTCTGCATGGCCAAGTACAAGGTCCTGTCGAAGGAGCCCAAGACCAAGCAGGTGGCCGATGAGGACACGTTTGCCTTCAACTCGGCCTTCAAGTCGAAGCTCTACCGTGTGCGAATTTTGCCGCTGGCCCGTGGAGAGTCGAAGGAGGAGCGAGACGCCACGAGGGAGAAGGTGGATGAAGAGAGGAAGCACCAGATTGAGGCAGCGATCGTGAGAGTGATGAAGGCGAGGAAGACCATGGAGCACTCTCAGCTCATCGCCGAGGTGACGCAGCAGCTTTCCGCAAGGTACACCAAATGTTTCCCCTGCCGTAATCACAGCACAACGGTCGCTCACTGGTGGGCGGTGATTTTTGTGCCAGGTTCATGCCCAACCCGATGGTGGTCAAGAAGCGTATCGAGTCTCTCATTGAGCGTGAGTATCTGGAGCGCTCCAAGAAGGACAGGAAGCTCTATAACTACCTGGCATAAAAAAACAGCTTTCTTGTTCTTCTTGTGGGGTCTACCTCTTCTTCCTCTGTCTTGTTATTTATTCTTCCCGTGTCGCAATAAACTCAAGCGGTATACAACAAAGCCTGGCGGCACCTGCCGTCGCACACACTCTAGTGGACGGTTGTGCTCTCGGTGGGACTCATTCCCACGACGTGACCGGCTAACTCCCCACACAGCGCTGTGTTGGAGGCCCTAATTTCGTGGGGGAGCAAGAGCGACGAATTCTCGGCCAGTGTGGCGGAGTCAAACTCGGCACGGGAACAGTTAGAGGAAGGAGCGACGTTGTGGCTCTTCGCCGTCCTGCAGAAGGCGGCGTAGGTTTCTGGCGGCGGGGCCACCACAGAAGCCGCCCCACGCGCGCCACGTCGGCAGGTCATTTCCAATACAGGGATTTATGCGAACACGACGAGGCGTCAATCCTCGTTTTATCGCCAGAGCGGTCGATCTCTGCGCGATTTCGACCGGTTGCCGGGAGTGAGGTGGGCTGGTTTTCTGCAGAAATGCGCAGTTTCAGATAGACCAATGGACAACGAGGTTTGCACTTCGTGGATTTTCTATTTCCGCGCAATGACGCGGCCAGGGCGACGGTCAAGCGGTGTCGGCCACGCGGCCATCGCCGTGCGGGCCATAAAAGCGACCTCGTCCGCGCACTCGCCTTCTTTTTCACCCTCCAGCCCAGGAAGCACGAGCAGGCCGCCGCAGTAGCCGCCACCCTCAGGGAGAGTACACCTACCATGTCACGATGAAGGTCGTGTAGACACGCCGCGCACCCACCACCCCCACCAGTCACCATCTTTTCGAACTCGACTCCAACCAGACCTCTCGATTCGATCCACGAGAAGAACGCAAGCACACCACCCACTTCCCCCCAACACCAAGTCAGCAACGCCCAGAGGATGATTAAACCAGACACAACATAACCGAAAAGAAGAGACCAACGACGATTACTCGAACATTCCAAAACCAACCACCAGAACAACATCTCTTCACCACTTTGTAAATCCACTTCCACTGTAGCTTCTCTCTCGACCTTCTGTACATTCTCTCTCCTTGCGCGCCGCACGATGGCCTCTACCGGTGAGGCGCGCAGGCACTCGGCCAAGCTCGGCCAGGTGGCCAACTTCCCCTTCGCGGCTTCGCTCGTGCTCAATGACGATCACGCCGAGGTCCTCCTGTACATCTTCCTCGGGTCGAATAGCGCCATGCCGCAGACCGCCATCAACATCTCTCTGCGCTACCCCTACCAACCGCTCCTCGCCGACTCGAAGAAGCCTCGTTTCAAGATCGAGGCCTCTTCCCCCGCGAAGAACGAGGTCCAGCAGCGCTTCCTCGAGAACTTCGACCTCGTAGCTGCCGCCACCAAGCTCGTCGACGCTCATTTGCCAGTCGCGAGCCCTGCGGCCGTCGTCGACCACCACCACACCGCCCCCGAGATCAACGCCCAAGAGCTCTTCCTCGCGCTCGCATCGACCGTCGGCGCCGACGCCGACGACCAAGTAGCGGCGGCTGCTCTTCTCGAGGAGGCGAACGAGGGTGTGGCCCTTCATGCCCCCCAACTGGTGGCCGAAGGCGAAGGCGGTACCTACTTCGTGTACGATACCACGGGCGCCACCGTGGGCGTGTTCAAGCCTACGGACGAGGATCCGCAGGCCGACAACAACCCCAAGAGGAAGAAGACCGAGAGCAGCTCGAGCGAGGAGAAGCAGAGGACCAGGCAGTCCATCCCCGCCAAGGAGACCGCCGTGCGCGAGGCGGCCGCCTACGCCATCGATCGGGGCTACGCCGGTGTGCCCCCGACCTTCCTCGTCGAGGCCCGGCACTCGAGCTTCGGCGCCGACGCCAAGCTGGGCTCGCTCCAGCAGTTCGTCGCCAACGAATGCGCATCGTGGGACGTCGGCCCGGCGGCCTTCTCCGTGGCCGACGTCCACCGCATCGGCCTGTTCGATATCAGGACCTTCAACACCGACCGCCACGGAGGCAACCTGCTCTGCAAGAAGGCCGCGCAGCCGCAGGGCAAGGTGCAGTACGACCTGGTGCCCATCGACCACGCCTACTGCTTCCCGACTGCCCTCGGCGAGGCCAACTGGGAGTGGCTCTACTGGCCCCAGGCCAAGGTTCCCTTCACCGAGGACGAGCTCCGCTACATCGACAGCATCGACGTCGACGCGGATGTTGCCCTCCTCGCCCGCCTCGGCCTCAGCAAGGAGGCCCTGCGCGTGTACCGTACCACCGCTACCTTCCTCAAGAAGGGAGCCGCCGCCGGCCTCACGCTCTTTGAGCTCGGCAAGCTCTGCTACCGCGGACGCAACGACGCCCTCTCCCAGCTCGAGACCCTCTTCGCGACCCTCCCCTTCGACTCTGAAGAGACCGACGACGGCGCTGTCGTCGTCGCGAAGGCGCTCGAGAAGTTCTGCCAGAGCCAGTGCATCGCGATCGCCGCCTCGGCTGTCGCCAGCAGCAACAACAACCACCAGCGCACGCAAGCATCGAGGGGGTGAGCTTGCGGCGCCGCGTGATGTAGAAACTACAAGAGGAGGAGGGCCTTCTTCGCCCCCCCCCCCCGCTCTTCTTCTCTCTTGTACTTGTAGGGGCAGCCCCTGTTGTTTGTGTGACCTCTCAAAATGCACTTCCACTACCCCACCCGACCTTGGCGTTCTACTGGAGTGTGTCGTAGACCTTCACCAGACACGTGGTTGTCTGCCAAAGTTGAGAAGCTCCAGAAGTAGATCCCTAGGTTATGACTAAGAAGGAAAGACACCACATTGTGGCACACATAGATCAGCAGGTGGAAGTAGATGCCATCTTGTCTTTTGACCCCTAGGTTATGACTAAGAAGGAAAGACACCCAAGCATGCTCACAGAGGGGCATGCAAAGAAGGTCAGCAGGTGGAAGATGGAGTGATAGGTGGAAGGGGATAACCTGAAAAAGAGGAGTGCTCTAACAAATCAAAGGTGTGACAGTTTTTTTTTTTTTTTTTTTTTTTTGTGTTTCTCAGTGCATATGGGTTGGTCAGGCTCAGTACACAGGGTGGCAGTCTGGGTGGCGGTCAGGGTGGGTTTTTGAGATGGGGTGTCATAGGTATCTAGATTGCTGGGATGGGTTGGGTTTGGTAAGGCAGGCAGTGTAGGGCTGTTGGGAGGGGTCTGGCCAGTTGGGCAGGGCCTGGGGTCTCCAAAGGTACCTCATTGTGGGCAGTTGCTTGAAGAAATAGGTGGCAGCTTGTGGGAGGGGGGCTGCTTTGCTGAAGAGCTGGGCATTCCTGGCCTTCCAGATAGCCCACATGGGCAGCACCCACCTTCCAAAGGAGGCTAAATGCCAAGAGATATTGAGATCCACTTGTGCAGCACATCCTCCCAGCTGTAAAAAGGCACTATCCAGGAAGCTGATTCTTCATCCAGGATAACAAATGGAAGCAATTTCTTCAGCTTCCTCCATGCTCACCAGAACTGAACCCCATTGAAAAGGTTTGGGGACTGCTCAAGGATCATACTGCCCTCCATCCCTCCTCTTGCGGAGAGCTCACCACAGCAATCCAGAATTTCTGGAGAGGTGGAGGTGGTCAATCATTCGGCCATCAATGCTTTGGGCCATCACATCAAAGAATAAACATGACCTTGATGACAAGTATGAGGCAATGATATGTTTGTGGCCTCACCAAGGGGAGGCCAAACAAGCCCTTAAATTTGTGCATAAAAATTAAATGTGTGGCTTGTATGCATCCTACAAGTTACAAAACCTCCTTCAAGTCCACCAATACCTCACCAACACAGAACAGCAAGGCCCAACAAGCCCCCCCCCCAAAAAAAAACTGATAAAAGGGATCACCCAAGAATAGTGCAACAAACACATTCTGAGAACTCTCACACAAATGGGACAAGTAAGATTCCTCATATATATATATATATTAACAAAAACAAAAAAACAAAAAAAAAGCCATTAAAACATTGCACATAGCAAGTCACAAAGTCCCCCCCAGTACACACAAAAACAATCAAAGGGCTAGCCTCAGCCCCCTCCTACACCATATGGTGACTGCTGAGAATATGGCTTACTAGTCTTGGCATAAAGACAATCCAACATCAAACAGCTATACAACAACTGCAATGCCCACCTGAACAACATAAAAGGAGAAGGCTTCATTCAAAAATTGAAAGAGGAGTCTTACACTACTTATTCATCACCAACATAAGGAATCTGAGACTGGATTGAGAACAGCTGAGCCCTCGACGTTTAGGCCGCTCATGCATGATGTGAAGAGATACACCGAGATGCGAGGGTGTATGGCGCTTGTGCAAACGAAAAAAACAGCTTTTCTCTTGCTGTTGTTGTAATTGGGCTACAGCGCTGCTTAGGTGGGGCGGGGCGCTTCGCAAATGGCGCAGATGTCTCCGGACGTGTTGGCATACGTACACATCTGTGTGTGTGTGTGTGTGTGTGTGTGTGTGTGTGTGTGTGTGTGTGTGTGTGTGTGTGTGTGTGTGTGTGAGGGTGCCCGACATACGCGCGAAATATTGTGGGCGAAGGGATAAGGCAGAGCCCACAAAGGAGGACGTACGCCGCATGTCCAAGCCTGAGAGGCAGCCTTGACGGGATTGAGCTGACCGCACACGGAGCACTCGATGCTGCTCGAAGGATTGCGGAACGTACACGACTGTCGGGAAGCACACGTCAGTTTCCGTACGTGTGCGCCCAGCTGGAAACGCGCATATGAGAGGGGGGGGGGGTTACCTCGCAGACCCAAGAGCCCTCGAGCTGCAGCGAGTCATAGAGCGTTTGGGCATCCTATAACGGAGTGCACGTGTGCGCGTTTTGTCGGTAAGTCTCATGCACGCAACAGGATGTGGTCGTTGAAAATGGGCGAGAGAGAGAGAGAGAGAGAGAGGAGGGTAGCCGTACGGCAGGGCCAAAGAGGCGGTCCTCGAAGAAGAAGGACTTGATGTTGCCGCCGACGGTCTCGGCGACGTCCTTGGATCCGAAGAGGCAGACCTGCTGGTAGACGGAGTAGTTGCCGTCGGGGACGGCGATCTCGGGAGAGAGGAGGGTGGAGGCCAGCTTGCCGTCGATGTAGATCATCACCGTGCCGGCGGTGGTGTCCACGCTCAGGCTCACCACATGCCACTTGCCCGGCAGCAACGAGTTGCCCTCGTCCCGCGGGAAGGCATCGCGCAGGCCGAGCTTGCCCTCGGGGCTCAGGTAGACGTTGGCCGGCTTCTCGTTGTAGAGCGCCGTGTTGAAGAGGGCCAGCAGGGTCTCGGGCCTCTCATCGAACATGAGCTCCATGGTGACCGTGTACTGGTTGATCTTGCGCTGCGCGAACGGGATCGGCAGGAACAGCATCGCCAGGCGGTACACCTTCAGGTACTTGCGGTCAAACTCGTTCTTGTACCCGATGTCGCCCCGCACGCTCATCTGCAGAGGCCGGCGGCCCGTCGTGAAGTCGTACTTGATGCACCCGTCCTGTATGTTTGTTCGGTGGGCCACGCAGCCAACGCAACACGCGAGGAGAGTGAGACTCACGCGGGGCCGTTGCACAGCGCAGCCAGGCAGGGGGGAGGGGGGGGCGGGGTAGCGTACGCCGATCATCTTGGGGTTGGGCCCGCCCTCTTGCGCGCGATCGAGGGCTTCCTCCTCCTCCATGAGCTCGCGGCGGATCTTCTGCTCAAACTCGCGCTCGCGCTCCATCTCCTCCTCCTCGACGCGCTTCTGCTCGACCTGCTGGCGCTCCCGCAGCTCCTTGAGCTCGTCGTGGCCCTTGGGCTGGATGGAGCCCAGCTCGAGGATGGACGACGACGAGCCGCCGCCGCTCTTGCTCATCTCGTCGCTCTCGCTCTCCTCGTCCAGGTCCTCCAGCTTGGCGTCGGGGTCGCGCACGATGTCCACGAACTCCCGGTAGTCGATGCACCTACGCCACACAACACCACACCACATCACACGTCATAGACCCACCGTGAGCCATGGCTGGCTTGTGTGCGAGGCGAGACGACGCCGAAAGGCGGTCAATTGGGGGGGGCGGGGTGGGTTACCCGTCCTGGTTCTTGTCGGCGGTTCGGATGAAGTCGAGGATGTCCTCCGCGGTGGCGTCGATCTGGAGCCAGTCGAAGGCGCCCCAGAGCTCGGCGGGGGTGATGAGGCCGTTGCGGTTGGTGTCGAACAGGCGGAAGGCGTCGAACAGCAGGAGGCCCTTGCCCTTGACGGCCTGCCGGATGCGCACGGACTGGGCGCGCTGCTTGAGCAGGTGGTACTCGTCGGGCAGCGTGAAGAGCTTGGCCAGCGGGGTCTCCTCCCACTTGCGGCTCATCCTGCGCCTGCAGCCGATCACGCGCTCGAAGAAGATCTGCGATCGCAGCGGAGCCACCCCCACGAGTTAGGCCAACGAACACAGTCACCAACTCACTCGACGACGAGATGGGGGAGAGGGTTGGGGTTGGGTGGGGCACCTGTCGCTCTCTGCAGGTGCTCTGCTGAAGCGCGCGCAGGAGGATGGCGATGTGGGGCTCCTTGTAGTACATGTCGCAGTTGAGGAAGCGCAGGGAGTGGTAGGCCGCCTCCGTTTGGTAGAGTGGACCGGGCTCGTAGCCATGCGACGCGTCCATGACGATGTTGTCCGCCTGAAGTGAGGCGCGCCAAGTCTTAGCCCCGCCAAACAACCACAGCGGGGGAGCGAGCGAGCAAGAGAGAGGAGAGGGATGAGGCACCGCAGCACAGCGAAGGGCGATGGCGACGTTGGCGCCGTCGATGATCTCCCTCTCGAGGCGCATGTGCATGATGCGCCTGATGGTCTCGGCCTCAGCCAGGGACAGGGTGACGTAGTACCTGCCGGACTGCTCGGGACGCAGAAGGCCGCTCTGGAGGAAGGCCACGGTCTGGGCGTAGCCGAGCGCGTCCTTGCCCTGCGCGAACTGGTGCATGATGCGCCTGAGCTCGTCGTCGGAGGGCAGCGGGATGTAGTCCACGGCGGAGCGGGTCATCTGCTTGAACTCCTCCTCGCTGAGGTCGCCGCTGTTGTCCTGGTCGAACAGGTGGAACGCCTTGTGTAGCGCCGAGTCCTGCTTGTCGTCGAGGCTCGCGTTGCGCGCGGGCTTGAGCGCCACCTGCGTGCGGGCGGGGGTCCACTCGAGCACCATCACCACGTTCTTGATGCGCCTGGCGCCCGACCACCTCTTGTCGAAGTAGTTGTTGGACACCAGCAGGTAGTCTTCGAACGCAAGCGGAGGACGCCTACACACGCACGCACGCGCCAAGCGATTAGCCGCGCAGATGCGGTGAAAGGGGGGGGTGGGTTCGCTGTACTTGTAGAGATGGAACTCATTGGCGGGATAGAACTGGTCCGAGGACTGGAGCGAGGCGAGGTTGCGGAAGGGCCACGGCGTGGGCGCCTCCTCATCGCGCGAGTAGGCCAGGTCGACGTACTTCTCGATCTCGATCTCTTGCTCTTGCTACACTCGCCCCCGCCCCCCGCACGAACGTCAGGACGGTCCTACACTCGGCTCTGAACGGCGCGGGTCGACGCACCTCCTGCTCCTGCTGCTGTTCGCGTTCCTGCTCCTGCTCCTGCACCTTCTCCGCGTCGAAGAAGTGGCCCGAGCTGTTGAGGAGGCGCTTCCTCTTGGCCTTGGCCTTGCGGCGCTTCTCGAGCTCGGCCTCGGCGGCGTCCGCGGGCAGACGCTCCTTGGGGGCCTTCTTCCTCTTCTGCTGCACCAGCTCGCGCACCTTCTGCACGATGTCCAGCTCTCCTTCGCCGTACACGAAGTCGGCGTTGGCCTACGCAACACACACACACACACACACACACACACACACACACACACACACACACACACACACACATGCACACACATGCACACACATGCACACACACACACACACACACACACACACACACATGCACACACCGTGACCCTGTGAGGCGAGCCGAAGGGGCAGAGCGAGAGGTGGGGGCGCGTGCCTGGATCTTGTCCTCGATGGCGACGTGGAAGGGCTTGGGCTGCGGCACGCACGCCTCGACCGAGAAGTCGATGGGCTCCCTGAAGACCTGGAGGCTCTTCCTCAGGTGGACGTCCTCCAGCTTCTGGTGAATCTTGAACCTGGTGGTCACGGACATGGAGACACGAGGCGACCACGACGACGGCCTTTAGTGCAAAGTCCACCAATCATCCTTCCTAGGCTGCGTGAGGTGGGGCGGGCTGGGGCTGGGGCGCACTCGGTGTGGTTCTTGAGAAGGGTCTTGAAGGCGTTCTTGCGCCAGACGTTGGACACGTTCTGGATGCAGAGCTGGTTGAACTGGATGCGCTCGGAGCGCATGCTGTTGACGACCAGCCAGGCGGCGACGTCCACCAGCACCTTCCTGTCGCCGTCGATTCCTGTATCGACCGGAGAGAGGGCGCGCCTGTCAGGGCCTGGAGTGGGCGGAAGCGAGGAGGGGAGATTGGGGGGTTGACCATTGGACGGCATGCGGGCCTGCTTGAGCTCGCGAGCCATCAGGCGCTCGATTTCGGGGATGATGTACAGGTGGATCGTTTGTCCCTTGCCGATGCCACGCATACGGAAAGCGCCTGGACGCCACACGCGAGCAACAAGAGTTGGCAACCACACATGCACGCGTGCGTGTGCTCTCATGCGAGCAAGGAACCAGAGAGATACCTTGGGCGTAGTCACGGAAGGTCATGTCCTTGCCGAGGGTGAGCACCGCGCACGCGTTGAGCACGTGCTTGATGTCCATGCCCGTCGTGTGGACCTGGCGCGATCACAGGAGACCAATGCCGTTCTGTTAATAAGATCGCCGCTCGACTTTGGAGCACAAATGGAGGGGTTGCTCCCAGAGGGGGGGGCTCGAACCTGATCGTAGAAAGCGAAACGCTTCTTTTCGCTGATGCCGCACTGGGCCAGCTTGAGCACCCGGCCCGTGGCGCGCACGAGGATCATCTTTCTGTCGAACTCGTCCAGGAACACCACGCCCTCGAAGTTCTTGAGGCCGTTGGCCAGCAGGTACTGCGCCACCTGTTTGTGTTTGTTGAGGCCAAAGCGTTGCCCCATCGCGGTTTGTTGAGTACTCAACCGAATTCACCGCCCCAGACCTAGCAGCAGCAGCAAGTGCGTTGAGGCAAGCGGCGTACCTGGAAGTTGGTCATGCCCGTGATGAGGGCGCCCGTGTCGATCAGCGCGTGGTAGGGCGGATTGGCGTTGGCGATCTTGTTGAGCAGCGACTTGACGGACCATCCCTCCTCGACCACCTCGTGGCTGACGATGTCCGGGTCGGTCAGGTAGTTGATCATCAAACCGTCAGAACCTTGAGGGGAGAGATCAGGGCGTAAGCGACGCACGACCACATCGACATATCCGATCTCCAACAAATGGGAAAACAAAAACAAAATATAAATAAAAAAATCAAAATAAAACGCACCCTTCTCGTAGCCGCACTGGCCGAGCTCGATGGGCATGAGGTCGGAAGGCGTTCCCGAGAAACCTATACGGCGACCAAAGAGCATGTCGCCGCCGAGGGCTTGTCCGCTCTCGCTCAGTTTCACGATCTGAGGAGCAGAACGCAGAGACAGCGCCGCCGTGAGTCTCTCTAACCAAAGCAAGGGGAGAGGGGGGGAGCGCTGAGTGTGTGTACCTGGTGCCTCATGTAGGCCGGGAAGATGAACTCGTTGAGATACCAGTGGATGAGGTCGGGCAGCTTGAAGAGGATGGAGTGCAGCTTCTGCATCTGCTCCTCGTTGGACCTCTTCAGCAACCGCAGGGGCACCACCTCGAGCGAATCGTCCTCGTCGGTTTCCGTGTTCTCCTCCTCGTCCATCTTGTCCTTGCCCTTGGCGCCCAGGTTCTGGAAGTTGAGCGACCCTCGGACCTTGCCGCCGGCCATCTTCACCCACTGGGCGTAGCGGATGGAAGACTTGCGCTCGCTGTAGGGGCCCACCTCGAGGGTCAGCGTGGAGCGCAGGTTAGCGATGATGTCGTTGAAGTCCGACCACCTCAGGCCCTCGTAGCGGTAGGCCAGGACAGTGAGGCCCAGGATGACGTCGGGGTGAGCAAACCTGTGTGGGGGGGGGGACACTGTTTTAGCGACATCACATCACACAACCATATCACACAGCGCGGAGGGAGTAATTGTAGAGGACATACTCGGAGGACTGCGAGGGGACGTCCTTGCCCACGAAGGGGACGGCGAGCTTGGCCCTCGTGCGGGGCATGTTGGGATCGACCGCGATGGCCCGATCAAAGTCCTCCTTGGTGAGCAGACCGAAGGACACGCGATCGATCTGTCGCACACGAGAAGCGGTGAGCGCACGCCGATTGAACGCAACATGACCTAGATACGCGCGTGCGTGGTTCAGTACCTTCTGAAGCACGTGAGGCAAGAACGACTTGAGCCAGTCCCGGGTGAGGTTGAGCATCTTCTTGTTCTTGGGGGAGAGCGTGTTGTTGACAAAGTCGACCAGCTCCTGCTCGTAGTTGGCCCTGTCATCCTCCAAGATGTACTCGATGATCTGCTGGTCGTTCAGCCCTGTGTGACACAAAACGATAGACGCCAAGCTCAGTACAACAGAGGGAGCGAGAGCGCGCGCGTCTACGGCGACGGGTACCGGTGAGGTTCTGGGACTCGAGCCAGAGCAGGGCCCACTGCGCAACGATGGGCTTGATGTACTTGTGGTAGTAGTCGGGGTTGAGCAGCACGATGTGCGGGTTGCGCTGCAAGGCGCGCTGCTTGTAGCCCTCGATGACCACGGCCTTGAGCTTCTCGAGCACGTCGAGCGCGCGGTTGCTCTCCTTGAAACCGACGGACAGGGAACCGCCGTCGGCGTAGAAGATGGCGTCGAGCAGGTGGATGGGCAGCTTCCAGCGGAGCGGAGCAAAGTCGAGGTCGAGCTTGGGCCCGATGGGGAAGTTGAGCTCGCTCTTGAGCGGGTGGAGGATGAGATCGACCTCGTCCATGATCAGCACGCCGGAGCGGAAGAGGTTGAGGATGCGGGCCAGCTCCTTGGCGTCGGCCTCCATCTGCGGATGGCGAGGGCCCGACTCGTCCTCGATCAGGTGCAGCATCTCCATGAACTTGAGCATGATCGACTTGATGGACGTGGGGGTACTGCACACCGCCAAGACGTCGTCACACGTTACTAGGAAGCGATCGCCGGCCGAATCGCAGCAGCAGCAGCAACAAACACAACACGCTTTAAATCGGTGGTGGAGTCTCCGCATACCTGATCACGACGCCGTTGGTACGGATCGCGTTGACGAGCTTGTTGTAGAGCGTCTTGTCCGTCCGCGAGGCACGGTCGCAGTGCAGGGTGTAGATGCGCTTGTGCATGATCGAGGAGAATGTGCTCCTCATCACGCTGCGCGAGAACTCCAGCAGCGCCGGAGGTACGACCTGGAGGAGTGGGGGGGGGCGCCCCACGTTTAGACGCGGGGAGCGAAGAGGGGTGAAATGGCCGCTGTCGTACCTGGCACACCAGGGACTTGTTGTCGCCGAGCATGAGGGCGAGCAGCGGTCCGACGACGGTGGTCTTGCCTTGGCCCATGATCATCTGCTTGACCATGGACTTGCCCTGGGCCATGCTGTCCATGAACTCACGGACCATGATGACCTGCCTTTCGCGCAGCAGAATGTTCCAGGTGAACTCGAAGACCAGGAAGCGCGGATCTGCGAGGTTGTACAATAGCCACGTCGCCGTTGCGTTAGAAAGCGGGGCGGGGCGCTCATAGCTGGAGATGAGGCCCACGCACCATAGACCAGCGTGCCGTCCTCGTTGTCGATGTAGTAGCGCTTGGTGGTGAGATTCTGCGCGAGCGACTCGCTCTGCAGGTGTCAACCCCCCCCCCCATGAGTTAGTGTCCGAACAATGCGCGAGAGAACACAAACAAGACGGTGGGGCTCTATGGCACCTTCTGGATGAGCCCAGCAATGAGAGCGGGATTGGGCTCGGCCGTTTGCTCCGGAGTCTGGTTCTGGGTCACGTGGAGCAGGCTCAGCAGTCCGCGCGCGTCGGAGAGACACCTGTTGATCTGGCCGATGCGGTTGGCGTGCAGGATGGCCGCGGCGATGATGTCGTAGACGTGCTCCTTCTTGCTGTCGTCAAAGTACGGGTTGAGCTTCTGCAGGTCCCACGCGCTCTTGGACGAAAGCAGCGAGCCAACCAAGTAGTCCAGCCCTGTCGTACAGGCAGCGCGCAGCTCGGGACATGAGTTGCGACAACGAGCAAGCACGCACAGAGAGGAGGCGAGGCGTACAGATGTGGGTCTCCTGTCCGCAGTAGCGTTGGAGCACGAAGCGGTATTTGGCGACTGTGTCGGGGGACGACGCCTCCGGCTTCTCCTTGCCCTTTTCCTCCTCGACCTCCATCGAGTCCTGACGGAAGAGCGAGCGGGAATGTGAGCGAGCCAATCCACAACGCCCACAGGCGGGCAGAGGCAGTCGTCAGCGGGTACCGCTGGCTGGGCGGGCGGCAGAGGGACGTCGTTGGCGTGTGCGACGACGTAGGGGATGGCGTTGTTGATGTACTCCGAGTCTTGTTCCCTGATCTTGAGCAGTTCGCCGATCAAGTCTTGGACGTGCTTGGCCACGTCGCCCAACGCGGGGCGAGCCTCGCCGCTGCATGAACCAAGGGCTCCCCCAGGTCAGAGCTGAAGCTACAGATAGGGGGCCACACCACAAAGCGTCATTACCGAGCGTAGGACTCGATGTCCTGATCCAGCAGGCCCTTGTACTTGGCGACCTTGCCGTTGTTTTCCAGGTCAGCATAGTGCTTCATCTCAGCTTCGAGTCGCTCCATCATGAACCCGGCAACCGCCGACTTGGCCTGCTCGCCACAAAACACCCCCAAACTCGGTGAGCAAGAGGCAAGACGGTGTTTGAGAGGGGGGTGGAGTCGGTGGCGCAGGATCACCTGAGGATGGCCAGAGACGTCGAAGGGCAGCTGGCTCGACACGGGCGACTTGTTCTGCTCGTCGCGCGCAAGGAACGACACGTGCTCGTTGAGGCCGAGGGAAACCAGCGGCGAGCCGGCGAAGGCAGCCCGGGTGCCTTCGTTCATGACGAGCTTGGGATCGGACAGCCCGGTGTCCTTGTCCACCGTGCGCAGGCGCCTCTTGGTGCACATGAAGTCAGAGAGCACGGGCAGGACCCACGACCTCTCGTTTTCGGGCGTGACGGGCGCGGTCAGGTTAGGCGGGGGCAGGTTGGGCCAAGTCTCGGGCGGGAGGTTCATGTTCTCGACTGCCACCGGACGAGGAAAGAAAAGGGTAAGCCCGACTGTTCACTTACTTGCACCGCAATGGAGAGCGAAGGCTCAACGGACCCTCCATCATGAGCATGGGCACGAGAAGGGAGAACAGGTCATCGATGGGCGAAACGGTCTCGGTGTCGTCGATCCAGCCATTAATCTTCTCGTTCTTCATCTGCCTCCTATCCACAAACTACAGAGGCACGCGCACACACGCAGAATGAGCGAGGACCGGGGGTAAAAGCAAGAGCAGTGTTGTGGTGGATACCTTGGGCAGCCGCTGGCACAGCTCGGGGTTGTGCGAGAGGATGTTGAGGATGGAGGGGAGCAGGCCGCGATCGTTCTTATCGCCCATGAGCTGCAGCAGCAGGGTAGCGAGCGAGTGGGAGTCGTCGTTGGAGAGGATCTTCATCTTGGCGCCACCGGTGAACAGCTCGTAGAGGTACAGGAAGCCCAGCTTGAGCTCGCTGCCGGCCATGGTCTCCGTGCCGGGCCTGGATGTCAAGAGAGAGAGAGAGAGAGAGGCAGAGGCGTGGTTTCCAGCACGTGAGCAACCGCCAAGCCGTTCTCCCCAGCAGAGCAACATACCAGAACTGGTGGGCCACGTCGAGAGCCATGACGCCGGAGAGGAGCTTGGAGGAAGCGTAGTCGACAGACAAGCTCTGCCAGTCCTTGGCCGTGGCGCCGAGCGCAGACAGGTCGTTGTGGTACGGCCAGCCCGAGTCCACCGTTCGGGGCACCACATACAGATCGACGCTCTGTGTCGTCGAGGCACAACGGGGTTAGGCGCGCAACCGACACAGCTTCGTGGACCAAAGAACCCAAGAGAAGCGACACGTACGCTCAGGCCTGCATCCAGAGCACGCAGGTAGTACATGCGGTTCTTGACCAACGTGATGTCGTACTCGGTGTACACGCGCGGATCGAATCGAGGATCGGAGATGTCGGTGATGCACTGCTCCTCGAGGAGTTGCGATTCCTAAAGAAGGGAGTTGCGTTTGAGGAAGTGGATAGGGCCGACGACGTTTGTGCAACGCAGCCACAACGAAGCCAAGGGCAGGACCACACGCACCTCGTGGTGGGGAAGATGGCAGGTGACGGCGACGTGCTTGACCTTGACCACGTAGGCAGCGAATTCGTTGGTGATGTCCCACGGGACCTTGACCGGGCTGTCCACCGTGACCGAGGAGATCTTGATGCGCGAAGCGTGTGCGTTGGGATGACGATCCACATTGGCCTCGCCAAGCGTCTGGGAACGAGAGTGGATTGGTCAGGCTTAGATCTCAGTGTCCCTCCCTTCTCTCCACGCCGCTACCACCTACCTGGAAGATTATGTTCTCCTCGGTCGAGAACGCAGTGTCTGTACCGATGGCGCTCACCAGCTTGAACACCTCATCGTAGTCTGCGCATTGTTATCGGAAGGAGAGGGGAGGAGCAGTTGGATGAGACACGCGCACTCAGAGACAGACAGCTCTCTGGCCAAGCCAATTGGCGGTACCCCGGTGCAGGAAGCGGAGAAGCAGGAGGTAGAGGGCAGACGCGAGGGTTGGGGTGAACATGAAGGACAACGACACGTGGACGGGGTAGAGGTAGTATTTGGTGTCCAGCGCCTCGTGCCAGTCCTTGTCCGTGCGGTCCAGCACCAGCTCCGTGGAGAAGGGCGCGCTGCCGATGAACGGCCGCACGGGGTGGATCGAGGGCACCAACACAAGGATCTCCTGCACACACAAAAAATGAGGGACGGTTGGTGCTGATGAGGAAAGGTTGCTATCATTCAACGCGATTGATACAGAGAGAGAGAGAGAGAGAGAGAGTGTGTGTGTGTGTGTGTGTGTGTGTGTGTGTGTGTGTGTGTGTGTGTGTGTGTGTGTGTGTGTGTGTGGCCACAACGTACGTTGTTGGGGTCCGACAGGAGAACGGAGTGCGGAATACCGCGAATGAGGCGGGTCGTGAGCTCGCTGCGAGTGTTGGTCACGAAAAGGTTCACGTGGTCCACGCTGCAAGAGGGATGGGGGGAGAGGGGAATGGTCAGTGGGCAGAGCTGTCCAAGAGGAGGGCTTGGGCTGTACGAACCTGTAGAGCCGGGTGACGCCATCGCTGTCGGTGCGAGCGTGGAATGCCATCTTGAGGCGGGGCAGCTCGACCAGGTCGATGTTGAAGGGCTTGGTGAGGTCCTTCTGCTTGGTCCACGCCAGAACGTACGACAGCTTGTCCAGGCGAGTGATCAACCGGGCAAGACTGTGGAGCTTGGAACCTGTTCACCCGAGAGGACTCCGAATGTTACAAGGAGTCAAAAGAAGGGGCGCTAGCGGTGCTTACCCTTTGGCGCGTGCAAGAGGTCCACCAGGAGAAGCTCCTCCTCATCCAGGTTCTTCTTCTTCTTGGTGTCGACGTTGATCTTGGACCTCCTCAGGCTCTTCTTCTCTTCCGCCTTCTCTTGCGTTTGCTCAGCCTCCTGTGGGGCGAGATGTCGTCATCAACTGGATTACGGCTTACACGGGAGACAGAAAACAGCTCGGCGCTCATATGGATGATGACCTTTACCTGTTTCTTGGTGATTTGCGGGATGCGCGTGATGCGAGCGCACACGCCAGGCTTGAGCGTGCAATCCACCTTTGGCACGCGGACCAGCTCGACGTAGATGATGTTTTGGCTCTTGTCGAGCGGATAGCCGCGCAGGTTGTCACTCTGCACACAAGCAACAAGGAACTCCCGGTCAGCACCCAAGCAGGTAGTTGTCTCAGGAGCACGGACCTTGTCTTGCCAGAAGAGATAGGAGTCCAGGAGCGCCGACGGCACGATGCCGTAGAGCAGGCGAGACGGGATGAACTGCTCGTCGGTTCCGGAGATGTTGGCCGGGTGGACCTTGTCGCGGATGATGACGACGGACGTGGGGTCGGGGTACTCGGCGTAGGGGTGGCCGGCGCCGTGTCTCTCCCAACGAGGCCAGGGGTAGTCCCTGTCCTTGATCGAGGGCTGCATGTCGCGCAGGGAGTAGTGCACGTCGGTGGTGTACTCGAGCGAGCGGTAGAAGCGACGGCCGTGGGACATGACGTTGTAGATCTGCACGATGCGGAGGCTCTTGAACACGAAGATCTCCTTCCACGTTCCGCCCTTCTTCGGGTGAATGCCCACCATGTAGGCCACATCCGCGTCCGCCGGCAGAGGGTCCTCGGGCAGACAGATCTAGTGTAGTTTACGGGCAGGCACAAAGTGAATGCTGTACGAGTCGTGTGTTGTTGTTGTTGTTGTTGTTGTTGTTGTTGTTGTTGTTGTTGTTGTTGTTGTTGTTGTTGTGTGTGGTGCATGTGTGCGCGCGCTTATGTGTTATTGCATGAGTACCTGAAGAGGGAAGGGCTGAGTGAGGTAGCTCAGCCGGACGGGCTCGAAGATGGGCACGATCCACTGTTCGCTTTCCTCGAGCTCGCCCGGAACGTAGTCGCGGTCGAGAATCTGCACGTCCATGCGCGGATCTGGCGTGCGCCAGTACTGCAGGTCGTGGTCCCGGCCGATGAGCCGCACCCACTCGCGGTTCTCCGCTGTCTCGATCGTGGCCGCCTGCATGGAGTTCGAGCCGAAGATGAGCAGCACGTCGGGCCGGCCAGCGATCGACTTGTCGAGGGCCTTTAGGTGCGAAGACTTGAGGGTGAGCTGGATCGTCTGCATGTCGATCTCCACGCCGAGTTCGAGGTCATCGCTCACGCTCTGGATCGCGCCGTCATCTGTCCCCAAAACGAGCGTTAGCTATCGTAGCCCTGAGGGCGACGTCATGTGAACGCGTATCGCGAACCCGAGCAAGCAATTTCGCCTCAGCCACAGTACCTGCTGGTAGGACTCTTCTGCGCAGAGCGGGTCTGTCTCTTTCGCTCTCGGAGCGAGAATTTGGAGACAGCTTTCTCTTTCCTTTCTTGGAACCAACGAAAGAGGCCTCTTCCTCCTCTTCCATGTGGTCATTCTCATCATCACCACCAACGGTGGGGCGCATAGCAATTTCATCCTCCCTCCCGGTTGTGCTCTCTAGTACACCGTCGCGAACGGGAAAGGGGAGATCAGATTTGGATGGCGTGTGTGTTTTGTTTTGATCAAATTTGGTAGCCCTCCTCGTCCCTGCTGCCTCCATCGAAAGAATGGGCGCCATAACAGAGAGAGAGAGAGAGAGAGAGAGGAGAGGGGAACAATGGACGAGACCAACCAAACGAGCGACATAACAGACGCAGTAGGGAGAGAACAATGCCTCAGAATGTACCTTGGTAGTTGGCCTGGTTGGCGGAGGAGACGACGGTGAAGCGGCCCACGGAGCGCTGGCCCTCGATGAACGCCCATTTGCGGATAAAGTGCGCGAGGCTGTCCTTCTTCTCGTGCTGCACCCTGATGCCGGTTCCGGCCGCCACGCGAATGGCGCCCTCCATGACCTCGTTGAGCGCCTTCTGTCCGTTGGCTCTGATCCACGTGATGAGCTTGCGGCGCACCACCTTGTGTAGCAACAAACTGCAGTCAGCTTGCTGAAACCACGCTCAGACTCGGAGGAAGTGGGGGGGAGAGGCTCACCTGCAGCAGCTCAAAGACCTCGGTCTCCGGAATGGGGAGAAGCTTCATGTTCCACGTGTGCCTGGTGGTGAGGAAGATGAAGGCGCAGAGGAGGGTGCTGACGACGTTCTCGTTGAGCTCCTCGATATGCATGTTGCGGTAGAGCAGCAGGAGGTGGGCGTGCAGCGCGCACGCGATCCTCGAGTTCTCGTCGACGACCTTGTCGTCCTCCTTGTTCTCGCAGGCCTTCATCGCCTGGTAGCACCACGACTCCAGCATCTTGTGGACGGGGCCGTGAAGCAACTGGCGCAGCTCAGCCTGGCCCTTCTCGAGTATCTCCAGGACGGTCGGCGTGACCTCCACATCGCGCAGAGGCGCCGAAATGGTGTCGTGCTTGCCCTTTGCGTGCGCGATCATGAAGGACATGTAGTTTTCCATCCTTGCGGCGGTGCGCATCACGTAGAGGATGATGTCCACCGTGCTCGCGTACACTGTCATCGTGTCCTGAGAACAAGGCGCCAGTTAGTCGATGCCCTCACCGCTGACGACACCGGCGATTGCCGGCAAAGCAGGAGGTAGAGTACCAGATCGAGGGCGAACTTGAGGAGCGCGACGGTGGAGGCGATCACGCCGGCGGGCGAGCGGTGGAGCTCGTTGATGAGCATGCCGTAGGGCGTAGCGAGAAGCTTCGGGTTGGTCGTGGGCACTTCCTTGGGCTCGTCCGTGAGGGAGGCCGGCAGATAGCGGCCGGGCTCAAAGAGGACGCTGTCGAGCACCTCTTGCAGCTGCTTGCTCTTGAGCGCGTGGATGCGATCCTCGGTGGAGAAGAAGCTGAGGATGAGCGGCAGGCGGATGTAGGGGACCGTGAGGTAGGAGATCAGCAGCTCAGAGTCCCTTTGGCCCAGCGCATCCTCGAAGTTGGGCAGGTTCTTGATGTGCAGCACGTCGTCTTCCGTCGTCACTGTTGTTGTTGTTGTCGTTGTTGTTGGATCATCACCACACCCGTCAGCTTCTTCCCCCCGTGAGCGCGCTGCTTGTTCAAACGAGCCAAGGTACCATTGTGCGGAGCGGTGAGGAAAGACGGTGTGGCCGTGGAGGGGAAGCGATGGGTGAACGGCTTCTTCTTGGGGCGGCAGTAGAGGAAGAAGCCCGGCTGGTAGGCGTTCACCAGGTACTCGCCCATGTCGAACTTCCACCTGTGGCGAGAAAGTGGACGGTCAACCATAGGTCCACGTATTCGAAGGACTACGCCAAAAGATGCGGTAGGGCGGCCACGTACTTGAGCTCGGCGTGCTTTTGAGTCCATGGCGCGGGGCGCGGGAAGGCCTCGTCCTCCGTGTTCATGAAGTACTTGAAGTAGAAGGCGATGTCCCGGTAGCAAGCGAACTCGGGATAGTTCTTGATGATCAGCCACTGCTCTCCCGAGATGTAGGTGTGGATCTCACCCTGGTCAAAGGCTGTGGACGATTGTTAGCGAAAGGAGAGGAGGAGGATGAGGCGTCATCGCGCCGGGCAAAGATGCCGGTACCGAGCTCGGCGCACACTTGGGCCAGGAAGCGGTTGTTGGCCTGGTCCTGTCCCATGCCGTTCTCCCAGCTAAATATGTGGTTGGAGGGAGGGATCTCGTCGGCCTGGTCGGCGAAGTAGTCCAGCACGGAGGTGCGGGCGACGTTGAGCTCGGCGGTGTGGACCTCGATCGTCTCGCTCTGGTCCCCGAACTTGCCCGTGCTGAGGCCGTAGCCGTGGAGGCCCCCGTAGCCCATCAGGTGCAAGCTCACTTCGGAGGGAATGTCGGTGGCCTTCTTGCGCATGGCGGCGTCAGCAATGGCGGCAATGCACGCCGGCACGATGATGCGAACGGCGTCAAACGAGCGGGTGGCTTGGAGCGCAAAGGCCGAAGAGGCAAAGTGCTCGATGATCCTCTGGAGCAGCACCAGGATGTCGAGCTGCAGCGCGTAGCGGATCGGCGTGCGCCAGACACAGTTGGCATAGTCCGGATTGCTGCGGCCCTTGGGCACCGGCACCAACTGAAGCACGGGGAGAAGAGAGGTGAGCAGAGGGGCATCAGATCGCACAGCACGATGAAAATAGGGGAGAAACGTGGAAAAGGTACCTGCGTGAAGGTGTACTCGATGAGGGCGCACTTGAGGAAGCTGGTGTTCTTGATCGTGTGCGTCTGTACAGAGATGAGAGTGCACAGCTTGTCGCAGTAGCGGATGGCCGCCAGGGCCTCCTCGAAATTGGTCACCTTGGCCGGCAGCTGGAGCATGTCGACTGGAACATACTTGGGCAGCTTGATGGGCAGGCCAGCCAGGCCGTCAACGTCCTCCTCGCGCAGCAGGCGGTCGAAGAAAGGATGGAGGCCCCACTGATAGTTAGCCTTGTTGCCGTCGTCCAACTCCAGCATCGGTGGCGCGCCAGCAGACTGGTCATTGACCGGCAGCCCCTTCACCGCTTCCTCTGTGGTCCGAACAGGGCAAGAGTGAGCGGAAGCGCCGCCTTGTCTGTGGAGTGAATAGAGGAGAAGACGTTACCGACAAGATCGATGCGCCGCTTGACATCAGCAAGTTGATGCGCGGTGATCCTGTCGTCGTTGGTGTTACTGAACTTCACCGCGGTGTAGGCCAGCTGTTCGCAGGCCATCTTGATCAGGCGAATGTCCGAACCGCTGGTAGCAAAAAGCACCGACGAACCAATCTCCGCGATTAGCAATGTAAGCGAGAAACAGAGGAGCGTATACGGGAGATACCTGAGGGAGGGCACAAAGCGGAGGTCGTTGTCGATCAGCGTCACCATCTGGGCACGAAGTACGAAGCCGGCCTGCTTGGCCTTGGTCACCGACAAGCCCTTGCGCCTCAGGAGGTAGTAGAAGGAGTCCAGCACGCAGCGGTAGTAGGCCGTGGAACCGCGCTGGGGCGACCTCCAGTCGATGGCCGGATCGTCCTTGATGGCCACCAGCGACTCCTCCAGCGGCTTGCCGGTCAAGAACGGCAGCAGGTAGTCGTAGATCTTGTCGGGCGTGTTCTGCTTGGCCTGGTAGACCACCAACTTGAAGAGGAATGCCCAGAAGGCGTCGTCGTAGATACGCTTCATCGGGACATCGTCCAGCGCCAGACACGTTTTGTACCTGGCAAGGCAAAACAACAACACAACATTAAGTCATACTACTGGATGCAAACTGCGTCATTCTCGAGAGAGAGAGAGAGAGAGAGAGAGGAGGAGGAGGAGGAGAGACGGTCTACTGCGTACATGATCTTGGGCGGCCTATGTACAGAGGAGGGGTGGTAGGAAAGCCCCCGCAACGGATCGGTGTTGACCAGAACGAAGCGGAAAGACTCGGCGGCGGTCCTTTCCAGAATGTACATCAGCGAGTGGTCGTTGATACCACCGGGAATGATCATGAACTCTCCCTCCTACGTTTTTTGAAGTGTCCGGTGCCGTGAGTGGACGACTCCCCCAAAGGAAAATGGAGGAGAGAAGAGCCCGCCGAGAGGGGAGGTTCGCAAACCTTGATCGACTTGACTTGCTTGGTGAAGCCGCGAAGGAAATGGATGAGCTGGGCTCCGCCTTTCACGGCCAGGGCGAACTGATTTAACACACACACACACACACACACACACACACACACACACACACACACACACACACACACACACACACAAAACAACCACGGATCAAACGATGAACGAGGGCGAGCGGTAGGGTGCAAAGAGGTCGACAGGTGGCAGCACCTTCCGGCCCAGGGCCTTGGCGTCCTTGAACAGTTCGTTGATGGCATCCAGATGCTGCAGGTCGGCGTGCTCAAAGTCATTGAGATACGACTTCTGCTCCTGCAGGGCGCGGTCCAACGTGAGGGAGAAGACGGCAAGCGAGGGCGGAACTGAACCCCCATCGAGCCCCGTGCCCTCGAGGAACGCGTCGCCGAATTCGCCTGCACAGGCACAACGCAAATGAGCGCCGGTTTGGCTTGAGACGGCAAAGGGGAGGTTGGGCAGCAACGCTTACCTAAAAACGCGGGGTGGATCCAAATCGGCGGTGGACGCTTGTACAGTGACTGCAGGCTCATGTGTTCAAACATCTTTTGCTCGGCTGGAGAGGGAGGAGAGCGAGCACGCAAAGTTAGTTGTCGCCCTCGCGAGGCCGCTGTCAAGGGACTTGGCACAAGTCATGACACACCTTGCTCCTTTTCGATTTCCCAGAAGCTGAAGATTCGGTTCAGCTGGCTGGACTGCTTCACGGCCTGTACAGTGAAGCGAGAGCGTGAGGTGTGATCGATCGCTTTGCGGCTGGGCAGAGCCCAGGGAAAGGCCGGCGTACGTCGGTGCTCATCGCGTGCGGCCTAAACTCGAAGTACTTGATCATGAGCCCGGGCGCAAAGGACTCGTTGGTCGAAGCGAACAGGAAGATGGAATCGGTCGAGACGGCAAAGCGGCCATCGGGGGTTTGGAAAACGCCCTTGTTGATGGTGCTGCACACCTTACCGTTCACATAGGTCGTCATCTGGCGCGAGCCTCCCCAGCCACCACCCATCGTGATCACGATCCTGCCCAAGAAAGCCACCAAGGTTCAGGGATCGACGCAACAACTCTATTCGCATTTAAACTGAATTTAAATTAGTGTTGAGAATAAAGCAAAGCGTACCTGGTCCACTTCTTCTCCTTCATCCAGGCCTCCCGCACGCCATATTCGCCAAAGATGCCCACACCACCGGTCTTGGAGATGTAGGCCTCTCCTTCAGTCTGCTTGTTGGCGAAGTTGGCCTGGTAGAGCGCAATGCTAAAAATTAAATTTAAAAGAAAAATAAATAAAAGTGGACGTCGTTAGAATGCCGTGCGCAGTGGGGCACAGTGACTCAGGTTACCTTTCCTTCGGGTAGGCGTCGATCTTGACGTCCATCGTGAGGGTGTAATCGTTAATGTGTTGTCCGCCATTGGCGGGTAGCTTGACTGCAGCAACAAACAACGTGAGTGAAGCTTACCTCACAAAAACAAGTTGCAGTGAGTGTCTTTGCTGGGTGCGCTGCACAGGCGTACGGTCAAATTTGAGATAGCTTTTGGGTGGTACGACAAACGCAGTTGAGCGGTCTTGTTGCACTTCCAGGTGCGCCTCGCCTGCTTCATCGTTGATGACCATCACTTCCTCAGGCATTTTGCCATGACGGAAATCCCACGATTTTGCGTCCTTGGGCAAAGGTGGTGGTTCGGGCGCCTTGGCACCTCCCTCCTTGCCTCCTTCCTCATCTTCAACGTAGAGTGACTCATCACGCAAGCCTGCCAAATCATCGAGCTTATCAAAGGGCTTCTGGTGATCCATCTTCGCGCCACTGCACTGATGGGAGTTCACACGAAGCGGCTGATGGGCGAGAAATAAAGTGAAGTTTTGGCGCTGTTGTGGTGATCGGTGATTGATCGTGTGTGGGCAGCTCAGATCTGCGTGGCGTTTGAAATGCTGCTACAAGACGAAATGACAATTTTTTCCGCGAAGCCTCGTCGCCCCTTTGCTTGCTTTCCTCCTCTTCTCGTCCAGGAAGCAGCCTCCCCACCAACCAGCTCTTCACTACATATACTCGGTGACGAGGTTCCCGGACCTTCACCCTTATCGTCGCGCATAGTGTGTGTGGTAGCAGGTCCTTTTTTTTGTTGAAGGTCAAGAATGTACACTCAGCTGCACGCTCCACAGAGCCTCGCTCACGACAGCTCGAAACCAGCAGCCGAGCGGATGGCGTAGAGGAGCTTCTGTCGCATGACGTCGGGGCTCTTGTAGGGGAAGATCTTGAGAAGGTTCATACAGGTCGACGCTGTGGGCAGGTGTTCTGACGTGCGGTCGCTGCCTCCGGCCTTATGGATCGCGAACGGCGGGTTTAGATGCCCAAAGCCCAACAGGGGCGGCTGCAGCGAACGTGCGCAGTGAGGGTCACAGAACGCGCATGGGAGCGTCAAGAGAGAGAGAAGGAGAGCGTACGCGAGAGCAGCTTGTGACGAATTTGAGAAACAGATGCTGGTCCTCGACGCTGAACGTCTGGAGCACCTCCCACAACATGTGGACCGCAGGGTGATCGTCATGGTATCCTCCGCCGTATTGTACGTGCTTCAGTAGCGAGGAAGAAGAGGTCAGCTAGAGCGATAAAAATGGAGAAATGGAGACAGTGGGGCAGCTAGTGTTACCTGGCGAAGGTCGATCAGGTCGATTCCGCCCTGCCGACCCGCGATCAAGAGGTGCAGCTCATGTTGGTTGAACATGCGCAGCCATTCAGGCTTGATAAGGGCAGAGAAGCCCCGCAGAAAGGCCGCGCACTGACGCCTGATCTGCGTATTCAAACGGTAGTGCGCAACTCGGTGGATGTACTCAATCCTGTTCTCGTTTGTCACGGGGATGTCGCGACCGCCAGGCACCAGTTCTTTCACCTAGTTTTTTACCAACGGGATGCAAGTGAACCACGTGAGTACAAGAGCTTACCAACGGCATCTTGTAAGTAGTGGCCGACGAACCTCGACTGCACCAAACACGTTGTCGGTGACGGTGAAGTTCAGCGAGAAGTCCTCTTCTACGTTTCCGTTGTAGTGCTTCAAGATCATCATGTTGCGATGCAGCTCGGGATCCAAGAACACCAGGTCGTTATAGTAGTTGAATTTGGACAGGAGCTTCGCACTGCAACAAGAGATCACGATGCATTAGTTTCCCTTGTGCACTAGTAGTTAATCGTCCCAAGAGAGGAGCGGGCGACACACGTACAGGAAGAAGTTGGCGAAGGGAACTTCTACAAGAATCCCCTCGTACATGGCCTTGCCGATCACCCGTCCTAGGAATTCGAAATGGCCTAGGTGGTTCTCTGAGGCGTGATGCGAGTGCGGGTTGGGATAGAGCAATCGGTCGGGAGTCTCCAAGAACAGGCCATACTCTGGGCCGAACGCTTTCTTGGTAAGCCTGGCCAGGCACAACGCAACCGTCAGCTTCAGCGCGTTAATGAACAGTCCCCATCCCCAAGAGCCTCGCGTACTCGGTAAGGAACTCCTTGAACACGCCACCACCGTCGATGCCAGCTTCCGGAAGGCCCTCCGAGTTCACAAAGCTCACTTTTACGACGCCCTTGAGTTTCTCCGCTGAAGGAAGTCATTTGTCTCAAGTGAGCACAATGAATGTTGCACGCAACCTGCACCGGAGTATGTAGTAAACGCACGTTCAGAGCCGGCGAGGGCAGCGTAGCCGTCCTCGAACACGAAGTCGCGCCGAATGGTGACTCTCGTTTCACCACCCCAGGTCCGGTACTCCATCACCGACTCCTTGTTGGCGGCAACCAGCCGAGTGAAGAGCCGAAACCGCATGTCCGCAGGCACCAGGAACGGGATGTGCTTAAGGATTCGCAAGGCTCGCTTGTGGCCAGCCATCACGTCCACCTCGAACTGGGCAGTGTTGAGCGCAATTTCCTCGGCTGACCAATGATGCTCATTACAATACACATGCCGAGAGCTGCAAGTAGGAGAGGTATCAGCAGGATTGAGGAAACTGTATCAAGCATCGAAGCAAGAGAGAGAGAGAGAGAGAACACATACTTGCGGTCATACAATTGCTGCAGCACAGCGGTGATCGCTTTGCGTAACGGACGATTTTGGAAGACGGCAGGTACATCTCTATCGCCCTTCACCCAGTACATTCGGAAGACGACTTTCTGTAGAAGGAACCGTGTGAGTGGCCCGCAATACGCAAACCCCATGTCATTTCAGGGAGCTACCTTGAGTGCAAGACTCATGAAGAGAACCTCCTTGAGCGAAAAACAGGTCTGTCGCTTGAAGAACTCTTCGTCGTCCAACGACACCAGGACATGGCTATAGCACAAGCAGAACAAGCCCAACACGCTAGATACTTCTTCCATCGGGCCTGCAGTGATCTCTGCGTGAGGTTGCTGTCGGTTGATCAAGCAGAGGGGCGAAAGGCGTGCCTGTAACTCCCGTTTCCACAAACTCATGGAACTCTACGGTCGAAGTAAGCAGACGCCACAAATTGGTAACGATGGTGTGGGCCAGAGCGTTCAACATCGACATCCGGGTCGGGTGCTCATCGGCCAGTAGAGTCTGGCAGAGCTGACACAGGCCAATCAACCCTCTTCGAAGACAAATAGATACTTGTCAGTTGTTGCAAGAACATCGCCAGGAGACAGAGTAAATACCTTGGAAAGACCACGCGGAAAGGCGATAGCTCCTTTTGTGTGGCGGGGGAGGGTGGCTCTGTTGGCAGGAACACTTTGAACAGCGCCTGAAGAACGGCAGGACTGATGAGACCAGCGACCTGCTGTAGCACAGGGTTTTCGCGTTTTCTGTCCTCCTCGGGCTCGAGCCCATCAAGCTCCTCTTCCAGGTCCATGTTATCTGCGGATAAAATGCGTGCACGTAAGTCATCAGCAGTAGTTGACCTGGAAAGCAAAAGAGTCATTACCTTCAGACAAGTACGCCATGCTCCTCGTTTTCTTGACAGCATTGGAGGCAGTGAAGGCTTGAGTGAAGAAGTCGAGCAGCCTACTCACCGCTTCCAAGAACACGGTCTACATCGCCCGTAAGTAACCATGAGCTAGGCAAGAAGAGAAGCTTGATTTGAATCGTGTACCGAGATCTGCAGGTTGTGCTGTTGAATCGTAGAGTTGACGAGATCGAGGAGATTGTTGAGGATGGCCTTCGGAAGGTCCATTTGCTTGGTATCGAAGTCGTTGGTCGTGATGGAGAGCGAGCTGGGGAACGAGGAGACGAGAGACCGGATGACTGATGCTGGGAGGTGTCGCACCAAACGAGGAACGGACAGAACGTTGAGCGTAAAGCGGCGTGATGCCGTTGGAGAAGCGGCCACGAATGCGATGTTTTGAAACGGCAGTAGGGCCAGCGAAACCAAGGCAAGCAGCACCGAGCCTGCGTCTTGCCCGTCCTTCGGGTTGAGCGGGCTGGCGTCAACCTGAACATGGGTGACATTGAGGATGCCTCAACGATTAGAGCACTGGCCAGCCTCTCCTCAAGATCACGAACAGTAGCGCGCGCAAGTACCACTTGGACCAACCCCCGATGGATGGACTCGAAGAAGCCGTGGTTCATAAGATCGACGAGGATTCGGGAAGCCAGGACGCTCCTCACGTCTTCACCGCCCAGAGACCATTCCGCCGCATTGCAGAGAGTAAGCAGCAAGCGAATTGAAGGAGAAGGAGCTTGTGCGTCAGACGACCTGCCCCCGACAAGAAGATTAGAGGAGAGAGCAGTTGTTTCATCCAATGATTATGAGACAAACGTACTCCGCAACAAGGCGCTGTACACAAATACGAGCCAGACGCTTGGTTGCTACCAACCATCCGAGCCGCGTCTGATCCTTGAGTATAGGGGTGAAGTAGTTGGCCGGCTCTGCAGACACGGGGTGAGCATGAAATGTCACAACATCGATGGTGCGTGCCGAGCGCACCAAGGGCCGCCAGTGTGCGTACCCTTGTTCTTTGTGCTCGTGAGGACAAGCTGGCACATGCGCTGAAAGTGCCCAGCGTCAGCAGGATGAGAGGGAGAATAGAAGTAGAGAAACTGTCGCAGAAGAGGGAAGAAGATGGGCACAGCTGACGCCAGTGCAGGAGGCAGCATCTGCATCTTGGCCATTTTTTGCTCCCAATCCCCTCGCTCGGTCTCCTTCTGTCGATGTACTGCACATCTTGCACGATAGAAAGACTTGAAAAAGGCAGTGAGTTGGGATC
Source organism: Acanthamoeba sp. SK_2022b (assembly GCA_027943245.1). Taxonomy (NCBI): domain Eukaryota; phylum Discosea; order Longamoebia; family Acanthamoebidae; genus Acanthamoeba; species Acanthamoeba sp. SK_2022b. The sequence continues at coordinate 114,062 of JANDJZ010000048.1, forward strand.
GCTTCCTTCCTTCAGGGTATTCCACCGTACCTGGATGCGTGCAGCACTGGCATTCTTCTTCTTGTCAAGGAGGCGGAGCTGTCGCTCTTGTTCTGTTCTCTGCAGAAATCGATTGCGATCTTCCTCTCTACGCTGCCCTCCCAAGTTGATCTGCTTCCGCCCTACGCCAGTCGCTTGGCTGAGAAACATGGCGTTGTGATGCGCTGGCCGAATCTAAATCGTTTCAGGGGTTATCCAATTGCTCCTCCCTCCTGGTCTTGATGTCAAGTAGCGGATTCGCTTCTTTCTCTTGGATCAGAAAATCTTGCAAATTACGTGGCAATTTTGTTTTTGTTTTCAAGTTCCGTGAAAGTTTTACGTGCTTGCCGGCCCTGACCCCCCCCTTACGGCCGGGCAGGGGCGTTGGCGGAGGCCACGGGCGAGGAAGGAAAGGCGGGAGACGATGCAGCACCGGTGCCAGTGCGTGTAGAGGACGGAGACGCGGAGCGCGATGAGTAGGAGGAAGAGCTGGCCGAGCTTGATGAGTAGGACGAGCGCCTCTTCTTGTGCTTCCTTCCGGCCGAGCTCCTGTCTCGCTTCCTGCTGTCCCGATCCTTCTCCTTGCCCTTCTTTCGACTGCTGCTCCGCTCTCGTGCGTGCTTCCTGTCCTTCTCCTTCTCCTTTTCCCTCTTCCTCTTCTTCTTTTTCTTTCGTCTCTTCTCCTCCTTCTCCAGAAGGATCTTCAGTCTTTGAATCTTGTCTTCGCTCTCCTTGCCCTCGTCTTCCTCGACTGCCTTCTTCGCCTCAGTCTCCTTCAACTGCTCTGCGGCTTTCGTCTTCTCCTCCAGCTGGAACACAATACGTCTGTTAGCGTCTTCCGGCACAGGCCAAATCAAAACGGCTGGACGGTGACGAAGGACAGACAGACGGACCTTTTGTCGTGTGACCTGCAGGTACTTCCTCGCGTTCGCGTCGGTCGGATCGATTCGAAGAGCCGTCTCAAACTCCTTGATGGCCTGTGGTAGCTGGCTTCTGTTGGCGTAGGCCGCCCCGCGCGCCACAAACGCGTCTGCAGGATTGCGGCGGAATGGAACGGGCTCAGCAACATGCCCACAACGCACGGCATAGGAGAGTGGTGCAACGGCACCTCGGTGTTGCGGGTCCACTTCGAGGGCCTGGTTGTAGCACTTCATGGCCTCTTGGTATTTGCCCTGCTTGGCCAGCCCGATGCCCTGTTCGACACTGCGAGACAGGAGAAATGGCCTGAGCAACCATACAGCGCTGATGGTCTCGAAGCCGGGGCCGGGGACGCCATCGTAGCTACGCACGTTTCACTGGCCCATTCCTTGTTTTGCCACGCGCGCAGCTTCTCGTAATCACCGTCCGTGAGCTCCCTGTGAAGAGGGGTCGCCCAACACCAAGTGTCAGGACCACACAGGCGCCTTCAAGATAAAGGGGAACAGGAAGCAGGCGTACGGTGGTTGCTTGAACATGGTGCCTAGTTCCTCGAGCGAGAAGGACGATACCATGTGTTCGACAGCATAGGGGTTGGTGAAGTTTCTATCACGTCTGAGCCGGTCGTTGTAGCTGGGCATCGCGCTGCCCTCTTCTGCGTCGCCAGTGCGCACGGGCGACAGAGATAGACCCTGTTGTACCGAAAAAACAAACAAGGCTTGCTTGATGTGAGAAACCCACACCAAACGCGCGATGGTCGGAAAAGAAGAAACGGCAAGGACCAGAAACGTGTCTCCGTCGATCGCGTGTCGTGAATGAAGAATGCTGAGCTTGATCCGTTCCGCTGCCGGATTGACAGACGTCACAACGGCTGGAATTGGGGTTAGACAGAGGTTGCTGTGCTGAAGGGACTCAAGGGGACTCAAGGGGCCATACCTTTGATGACATCCCCAACGTGATATGCGTCGGGCATCTCCACAGTGAGGTCGGCGATGTACTTCTCCGACAACTCGGTCACGTGGCACAAGGCCTGAGGCACAGGCAACCGGATGAGTTCCTGTTTTCGGGCAGGCTAAGCTCATGGGCAAGTTGCCGCGCCGACAAGTACCATAAGGTCGAGTTCGTGTATTTTGTTGAACTCGGCGGTGAATCGAGGCATTGAGCCATCGAGGTGCTCGCAGACCTGCTCCACCTGCACTAAGAGGCCGTAGGGCTTGATTGACTTGACCCTGCCCTTCACCACCATCCCCTTGTCCAGCACCTGAGCGAGTTACAACCGATCAGAACGACCGTGAAGTGAGCGCCATGGGCGCATGCATTCGAATCCGCACCTCGAGGGCTCGCTTCTTCCGCTGTTGGATGAAATCGCCGTTCTTCCACGCCTCTGGGTTGTAGCTCAGGAACGTGTTGAAGGACGGCAGGGAGGCGAAGCCCGTCAGGGACCTGGAGTCTGCACGATCGCCCATCCATGCGTGGACGCGTTCGCGGGCAGACGAGACGACGAGCGGTGATCAAGGTTCGGTTCCGACGCGGAGCGAGAAGAGGGCAACAAGGAAGATGCAAGTAGGGGCGAGATGTGAGCATAGAGGACGAACCAGAGGACGAAGAGCTCTCGGCGGGAGTGAGCGGCGACATCTGGGTGAAGCCGCGCCACACGCCGCCCTCGCCAGGTTCGTCCATAAGGAAGATCTCGATCTTCGTCTTGAGGAGCTCGGACGGCGAAACAGGAGGCGGGAGCGGCGGTTGTGCGGGGAGCGGCGGCATCGCCCCTGAAGGAAGAGGAGGAGGCATGGTCGCTTCCTCTGGTGGTGGTGGAGGTGCTGGCGAAGTCTGTGCATGCGCGCGCACGTCAGAATGCGCAAGCCCACTAGGCGCGTGAGCGACAGAGTACCAGAGTGTGGTTACCCGCGGGCCGGTCGCTCGCTCCTTCATCAAAAAACAAAAAAAACCACATTAAATCTTCTGCACTCATGAGGAAGAAGAGGAGAAGGGACGCACCTTGACCATTTTCTGAAGGTGGGGGTGGGTGAGTACTCGACTTTGCAACCAATTGATAGCAATCGATGACGAATAAACCCGTACGCATTAGAAGAGGAGTGAGTAAGATGCGATCTACCTGGTCGAGAAATATAGAAAAATATGAAGGAGCGGTTTCGTACCAATTCCCAGTTCATGCTTCGCCGCTGCGCCCCGGATCGATCAGGGAACTAAAGAAAAGGTGGTAAAAAAGCTGGAAGAATCAAGAAAATGAGGAGATATGAAGAAAAAGAACAAGAAATGAGCACCCAACTCCTGTTCAGCATCTTGTTCTCTTGCACGCATCTTGAGCAAACAGCGAGAGAGCTTGCACAACTAAACGATGGCCAGTGAACAATTTAGCGGCATTCTGCAACTCACGGGACTCGATGATTTCATCGGGCCAAGCCAGACTTGCATCAAACCTTCCTTGGCCGCTCCGTCAAATCGGTTGCCCTCTAAGCATAAGGAAACGGTCAGCCAACCCCAAGAGAAAGATCAGTTGAAGCGCGCTCGCATCGAGCTGGACGACGATGGCGTGGGTGTCGTGGAGATCGACGCTGCCGGCGAGAAGAACAAGCTGGAGACGGCAAAGATCACACTTAACGACTGCCTGGCGTGCAGCGGCTGCATCACATCTGCAGAAAGCGTCCTCATCACACAACAGAGCAAGGAGGAATTTTACTCGAACCTCGCTGCCGTGAAGCAGAAGAAGGAAACTGATGGTATATCTTCCTGTCTTTCACTACCTGCCCTCTCTACTTGCGACTCACACGCTGGTCACAGGTGAAGGGCCTGCCGTGGTCATATCCATCTCGCCTCAGAGCCGGGCGTCGCTGGCGGTCCACTACGGCCTGAACGCCACGCAGACCCTGCGGCGGCTGATCACACTCTTCAAGGGCCTTGGTGCCGACTACGTCTTCGACACCAGCTTCTCGCGCGAGTTCTCATTGCTCGAGTCCATGGGCGAGTTCATCGCGCGCCACAAGAGCGGCGGTCCGCTGCCGGTCCTCGCCTCGGCCTGTCCCGGTTGGATCTGCTACGCCGAGAAGACCCACGGTACTCACCGCCTTGTTCTTGCCTCTTTCCTCTTGTGTGGTGAACTGACGCTGCCGTGTGTTGTGGTAGGTGACTTCATCCTGCCGTACATCAGCGCGACCAAGTCGCCACAGCAAGTGATGGGCTCCATTGTCAAGTACTACTTTGGCTCCAGGCTCAACAAGACGTACGTTCTATCCCGTAGGAATGGCAGCTCAAGGGGTGGAGGCATAGAAGGTGCTCACGGGTGGGGGATCGCCTTGGCGCAGGCCCGAGCAGGTCTATCACGTGGCGATCATGCCCTGTTTCGACAAAAAGCTGGAGGCGAGCCGGGACGACTTCACGAACCAAGACCAGGTGCGAGACGTGGACTGCGTGCTCACGGCTGCCGAAGTGCTGGACATCATCAAAGACAAGGGCATCGATTTCGCCTCGCTCGAGGAGTCTGCCATCGACAAGCTGTACGTGCTCAACGCCCACGCTTACGCCCACTCTCCCATCACGCTAACTTCTCTCTCTCTCTCTCCCCCCCCAACAGGTTCACCAACATCGACGATGAGGGCCAACTGTACGGCCCACCCGGTGGGTCGGGTGGCTACGCTGAAGCCATCTTTCGCCATGCGGCCAAGGCTCTCTATGGGGTGGAGGTGACCAACGTCGAATTCAAGGCGGGAAGGTAAGCAGCTTTTGTCAACGCCCCGGCGGGGCATTGGTCAACACTCTCTGCGCTCACCACCTGTTCTCTACCCACCACACTCGTCTCTAAGGAACCCGGACTTCAAGACGGTGACGCTGGAGCTCGACGGGGAGGTGAAGCTCAACTTCGCGATCGCCAACGGCTTCAGGAACATTCAAAACTTCATCCGCACGCTAAAGAAAGGCAGCAGCCCCTACCACTATGTCGAGGTATGCACGCTCTTTCCGTCCGGACTGATGATGGAGAGGGAGAGCCTGCGTTCACTCACCCTCTCTATCTCTCTCGTAGGTGATGGCGTGTCCCTCGGGCTGTCTGAACGGCGGAGGGCAGATCAAGCCGCAGGAGAAGGCGCCCCAAGCCAGCAAGGAGCTCGTCAAGAAGCTCGATCAGGTGTATCACGAGGGCCAGCGCCGGCAGGACACCTCCGTGGAGTCGATGCCCCCGGTGGTGCGGCGAATCTACGACGAATGGCTTGGCGGCGAGGTGGGCGGAGCCGAGGCCAAGCGGTGGCTTCACACGCAGTACCACGCCATCCCCAAGATGTCCAACGCACTGGCCATCAAGTGGTGAGAAAGAATCCAACAAAACGATTTTTTCCCGCCTTTTTTGAAGTGTTCTTGGTTGCGTGGCAACGAGGATGAGGAGGAGGAGCCTTTGCACGTGCCCACCTGATTCTGCTGGGTGATGAAACGCTCTTCCAGTGTTGAACAAAGGAGTATACTGAGCGAGTGCCGTTGCTGCACGCAACGCGCTCGAACAAGTACATATAATTGGTCGTGGTACGGTACAGGGCAGTGATTCGATCACGCAGTGGATCGGGTTGTAAAATTGTTGAGTAGGCCTCGCTCCGGCGTCCTCCTCCTCTCTCTTCTCTGCGTGTAGTTTACATGTCGTGGCGTGTCTGTATACATGGCCGGCCAGCTGTGTAGTGGTCGGCAGGATGGTGTCGTTTGTGGTAGAGTGCATGCGGCGCGCTTTCACTCCTTCTTGTGGAGAGCGCGCACTGATATGAGGGTCTCTCCCCTCTCTCGCTTGATGCTTTGGAAGAGACGGTTGGTATGCGGAGACATCAGCTGCTCCGGCTCAAATGCTGCACAGCACAACGCGTTGCATCGGTTAAGCTTCTACTCAATATCAGTCGCGCAGGCAACTTGATGCGAGACGAGATGGACCCGTACCTGCTTTCTGCTCGGCCCGCATCCGCAATATCTTCTCTCCATGCTGCCACCAGGAAAGGTGCACCAGTGCTAGGAGGAACAGGAGCACCACAAATAAGACGCAACATATCCTAGCCTAGAAATCGATGATGGAGGATGAAAATTATATTGTTATTATCATTGACGGAAAACAATTTAGGCAGCAGGGAACTTACATACCTGCACCGGCCAGGTGTTGAATTGGTGGGTGAGCAAGAGGAAAAAGCTAAAAGAAAGGTGATCCGTCGTCGTGGCGAGAAGATGTGGAACACTGTGGGGGCGGGTAAATGGGACGAACAAATTACAGCGATGATCCTCGCGACCTTTCTCTAGCGCTGTAGACTGAACGCCAAAAGGCGGGGCCGAGGATTGATCGGGGACCCCGTGAGAGGTGTGCCCGAGCGGTGAAAGCAAACAACAACAGGCACAAAGGAAGTTCACTCCGTTCAAATTGAGGCACGCGCCAAGTTGCAGCCAAATTTCCTCACCCTCTCCGGTGTAGTGACCCGCGACGCGAAGAACGAGAAGAGAAGAAGTCTATGTTCATGAAGGAGTGTGTTGGTCTAAACAAGAGTGCGGTCCTCGAGCGCATCAGGTTACCTCTCCCGCCTGCAGGCTTGGCCCCACGAGGGAAACAACCGCGCCGGGCCTTCCATGAGTTGCAACAGCTCCGCCAGCATCCTGTCCCCCGTCCCCGGTTGGTGTCCACACGCCGCGCGTGCGCAACTCAGGTGAGTGTGGAGGGGAGGGCGTACTGCAATTGGTCGAGCTGCTCCATGATATGTATAACCGTGTTGAAGCTGGGCAGAGCCGTGCTGGCGCAGAGCCTGAGCACGAAGGAGGAGAGGGTAAGTAGGAGAGGAGGAACAAGATGAGAAGGAGAAAGGAGAGAGCGGAGTCTCGTGTACCGCATGTCAATAGCGCGACAGGTGGAAAGAAAGTCCTGCAGGGCCACCAGCGTGAAGACCTCGTCACGCATGCGCCAGCAGCAGTCCGCCCGGGTGCTGATCATGATCAGCATCACGCTCTGGAAGTAGCTCGTCGGGATCGACCCCGCCGCTGTGGACAGACCGCGCCTCCGCCGAGTCAGAAATCAAAGGAACACAGCACGGGACGCGCGTGCGCTGCGAGGACAGACAGAGAGCGGGCCGTACGGTAGCGTCGGAGGTGTCGCTCAAAGGCGGCGGCCTTGTCCGCCATGCGCCTGAAGATCCTGGTCCGTTTGGGGTCGCCTTCGGCCTTGCGCGACGCCTTTGCATCGAGCACGGAGAGAATGATCATCGTGTGCAGGAAGAAGCGCGCGTTCTCTTCGGTGGCCTGGTAGCTCGCGTAGCGCGCGTGGAAGATCTCGCGCTCGGGCGCGGCAAAGTGTCTCGAGAACTCATCCGAGGACAGGGGAGGGGACACGGAGGGCACCGAGGAGGAGGAGGACGTGAGCCCCGGGTACGCCATCGGCGGAGACGAGCTCCATGACATGGGCGACGTAGACAACGATGAAGAAATCGATACCGACCGAGAAGTAGAAGTCGTAGAAGTAGTAGTAGAAGTAGTAGAAGAAGGGTGGTACGACGGCGTCAAGAGCGACGGGTGGCCGTACTGCGGCAGGGCAGACGACGCCTGCCCGAGCTCCATGGGCGTCGAGTAGAGGGAGAAGTCGGCCGAGCAGTAGCTGAAGCCCGCGAAATCGTCCTCGCCGGTCTCGGCCGGCGTCGTCTGAACGTTCGAGGGGAGGCGCGCCTCCTGGGTCCCGAGGATGCGGGTGCCCCAGCCGAGCCGTTGGACGTCGAGCGCCGATTCGTCGTATCGGTTGGGCGTCGGCTGCTGCTCGAGCCGGTGGATGTGGCGCACGGCGCCCGTTGTTGGTCGGCCAGGCTGCTCTCGAAGGGGGGAGGCCGGGCCATCGTGCCGGGACTCTCGGCGCGCGTTGCAGGAGGGGGAGGGCGACGGGGCCACGACCTCCTCGTTCCAGCAAGGGAGGTGGGCCGTGTTTTGCCGGTACTCGCGCATGAGGCGCTTGCGGTCGCCCCACGACGTGTTGGGCAGGAGATGGAGGCTCCACATGCACCGTCGGTACATGTCGGAATCGAAAGCCTGCCCAAATACATGAATAATTCAATTAGACGATAAATGAATTATTAAAGTAAATTAAATTAAATTAAATTAAAACAAACAAAACGTCTTAACGCCAAGCACGCACCTTTAGCTGGTTGAATATGCACAGCGCAGTCATGTTGTAGTAGGCCGCACGTTGTAGGTCCCCGAACCCAAATGCCAGATATCTGGTGCATCGGTACCAGCGCACGTCAACGTGCAATCACGCCAAACAATCCAAGCACAGTTTCAACAGAGAAGGAGAGAGAGAGAGAGAGGTGTACTGGAGGGCGATGAGAGTTTCGGCGACTCGGATGTCGCAGGTGTCAAAGAGCAGGGCCAGGTGGGAGCGTGCCTGCTCGTAGAGGCTGAGAGCCACCTCGTTGGCGCCGCAGGCCTGGGCGCCCAGCGCGAGGGCGGTGAAGACGGCCAGGGCGAGCACGCGGTTGTCCTTGAGCGCGCCGTCGTCGCCGTTGTCCTCGCTCCACTCGTCCTCGCCGGCGATGAGGGTGCCCTTGTCGATGACCAGTCGGACGGTGGTGTCGTCCCACGAGGCCGGGTGGAGCGGCTTGAAGGGCCACACGTGCGTGGCAAACACTTCTGCGAACCGGCCGCATAGGTGGGCGTAGCGCATCGCGCGCTCGGCCCGCATGGGCGTGAGCGTTGCCATGGCAGCAACCGCGGCCACGGCCTTGGCCGCTTCGGCGGCGCGCTGAGCCGAGGTGGCCACCACCGCCTCTGTCGCCCTCTCCCTCGTCGTCGCCTGTTGGCTGTCGCTGTGGCCACGTGGCCGCTTCTTGTGGGCCTGGCTTGGCTTTGATGCTTGGGGGAGGAGCGTGATAGGCGCGGGCGGAGGCAAAGAAGGCATGGTAGTGGTGGTTGCAACGTTGTGCCTCAGCCGTCGCCTGAGCTCTGCGCGTACTCGGTGGTTGCTCGATGAATCGTCGCCCTCCGATCCGTCTTCCTCACGGTTCTGGGCGCCGTCGTGGGCCCAGGTTGCATCATCTTGCGGAAGGCCCGACCCCACCGGATGTATACGCAGGAACTCGAGCTCGGCTGTACCGTCCTTCTTTCCCTGCTTGTTCAGAGCCTGCTTCGCAGCTTGTAGCTGCTTCGCCCTCTGCTCCTCTCTCTTGCGGCGCACAAAGAATGGGATCTTGAAATCGTGCAGACAGGTCGCCGGCACCGATTTGGCGAGCAAGTTGGCATTTCTCGTCGCCTTTGGTCGTTGTGGTCCGTCTCCCTCGGGGGGCTCTCCCTTCTTCCCGTTCGGTTTGTGTTCTTCCATTCCAAGGGCGGGATCCTCCATCATTTCTCATCAATGAGCTGCAGGAGCCTCCTTTCTAGGAACGGGTAACGTTGGTCTACAAGCCCTAATCCCAACAGCACGCCTTGATAAGACAGAAAGGAGTTCTCCTGTACTAGGCCAAAAAAAGGAGAAGCACAGGGAGGCCGAGAAGACACGTGATGCTTTGACCAGACGTGGCTGGTGCTGAGGCGACCGTCTGACCGGTCATTTGTTCTCCTTGACACCCCCCCAAACATCAGTCACGCTGTGTGTCGCTGGGATGGTTCCTGCGGCCTCCAACGCCCGGGTAGGGGCCGGCGGCGTGGTTGAGGCTCTCGGCACTGCGCAGCAGGCTCTCGAGCTCGGCGTCGAACGACACCGAGTAGTTGCTCGGGTCCAGCAGCGGCGATTCGGATGAGGACGAGAAGGAGGAAGACAACGACGAGGAGGAAGAGGGATGACCCTGCACCGGCAGATACTGCTGCGACGCAGGCCGCTCCACTTGCGGCGAGTAGCCGGGCTGTGATGGTGGTGGTTGATGGGACTGTGGGAGTGGAGGCCGATGGGCGTGGCGGGGTTGGTAATAGAGTGGATCCTGGGCGGGTGGTCGATGGGCCGAAGATGGGAGGTAGTGGAGCTGCTGTATAGAGGAGGCGTTGCCATAGGGCATCGAGGCTGAAGAGGAGAGAGCAGTGGTGGTTGTCGTCGTCGTCGTGTCGGGCACGGTTGGCATCGCGTAGGGCGACACGAAGCTGGGCGCCGAGGCGGGTAGGAAGTGAGAAGGCTCAGAGGTCAACGCAGACGACGAGTTGTGCGGCCGCTGGGGCGGGACCTGCGACCAGCGGGACGGGGCATCTGGGAAGCAGGCGGCGGTGGCGGAGCCGTAGGGCGACGTCGCGGTTGATGGGAAAGCGACATCGCCTTGCACGAGCATTGGCGCTGACACTTGAGGTTGGAGGCGCTCGAACTCGCGGGCTGCCGTGGAATCTTTGCCGGCGTCGTTCAGCGTGTGGTGCCACTGCTCGACCTCCCGCTTGAGTCGCAGCATCTCGTCGTCCTGGATGATCGATCGCCGCCGCGTCGCCGGCTGCTCCTCTTGCTTTCGCCGCTCGAGGAGCTTCAGCTGGTAGTAATCTCTGGTCTCGCGCCATGAGGGGTAGAGCTCGAAGAGCGGACGGAAGAGGTCGAGCTGGCCAGCAAGATGGTCGAGTTCGCCGAGGTAGAGCAGCACGTGCAGTATCTTGTTGCTGTAGGGCAGGTGTGTGCTGGAAATGTATCGAACTCTGCTCTCCACCTGCTTGCAGATGTTGGTGTACTTCTTGGCGCACTCGAGCGCCTTGATCGTATCGCCCCTGCCCCAGTACACTTCAGCCCGCATGCTGACGCAGCACAGCAGCGTCGTAAGCGTAAAACTCGCCGGCAGCGCTGTTCACACACACACACACACACACACACACACACACAGAGAGAGAGAGAGAGAGAGAGAGAAGAGACGCACAGGGCAGTCAGGTCAGTGTTCTACGCACATGTGTGGGAGTGCGAGTGCGTACTGTCTTGGAGGATGGAGGTCTCGAGGGTGGCAAACTGAGTGTTGAGAAAGCCGAGAGCGGTCTCGGCGTCGTGGGACGGCGGCTCGGAGGGCTTGGCACGGGTGCCATCGTGCCCGCCGGGCATACCCAGGCCGCCGGCCATGCGCATCGGATAGGACAGGCGGCCCTCCAGCACGCGGGCGGCCATCTCCCGCTGGACCGAGTCGGGATGCCGAATGCCGCTCATCACCTGGCCGACCTCGTCGAGCGCCTTGCCCCGAATGCCCGTGCCCGACCGGTCCAGCGCGATGAGGGCCCGCACAAAGAGACGGAGCACCATCTCGATGCTCGAGAAGTTGTTGTAGTTCGATTTCTTCACCAGCGAGGCGTGGTAGGTGTTGCCCCGGGCTCGCTGGCCCGTATCCGCGATCTCCATGCCCACCGCGCCGTCACTCCGCCCTTCGTCGCTGTCTCCGTGCTCGTTGCTATATACAATGGAGTAGATGCGAGTGTTGTCGAAGGCGGATGGGCCCGTCGCGTATTTACAGTATTCGGAGAGCCACCGCTTTCGCTCGAGCGGCGACGTGGAGGGCAGGAAGTAGAGGTCGGCCAGGCACCGGGTGTAGACGTCAGAGCTGTAGGCGCCGAGCTGCCTGCAGATGCTCATCGCCATCGTCATGAAGTAGCACGCCTTGGGGGGCCAATGCAGGAGGAAGGGAGTGGCTGTCAGCACGACGTAACGTAAAATCAGAGCCACCAAGGCCACGAGGAACGAGAAAGGACGAGCCTGGGCCTCACCTGGTCCACGTCCCCCAGGGCAAAGGCAAAGTATCGCATCCCGACCAGTGCCTCCGCCACGTTGTAGTCACTCGTGTCAAACATGTTGCCCACCTCGGCCCTCGCCAGCTGGTAGTAGTGCCTCGCCCTCTCTTCGTTGCCCGTTATCAACGAGCCTGCACTCACCTCGCCGTCAGTGCGCGTCGGACAGGACACAGCGGTAGAGTTCTCGGGGGCTGAAACGTGTACCCAGCGCCAGTGCGGTGTGCACATTGAGGGACAGGGCGTTGGCTTCGGCTTCCCAGTTGGAAGGCCCGTAGAGGACCAGTCGCACGTTGTCCTCGTACACGGCCGAGGGGTGAAGCGGAGAGAATGCCCACGCCTGGCACACGGCGGAGAGGCAGCCGGCGACCAATATCAGTTGTTGCTGTACACAGGCATGCGTGCGCACAGCAGCATGATAGTCGAGACATCGTGGAGTCGTGGGCGGGTACGTTTTGCTGGAACTCCTCCAGCATGTGACGTGTGATGGACCAGTGCATCAGGTGAGGATCCTGGCGCCCCACCCGCACGAGCGTTCTCCGAGACGCCGGCGACGAGACCAGAGCACTGTCATCTGCCTCCTGTTCGTGTGCACACACGCGAGATAAGGCTCCAACGGAATCACGCTAGCTATCTCCATCACAGCGCGCAAAGGGAAGCCCAGGATGGGTACCTCGGACTCAGCTTGACCCTTGGAGCGGAGCGTTTGCCGCTGTCGCTCCTCCTGCAGGCTCTTGCTCTGGTCGTGCAGTGCCACCAGTTGGGCCAGCAGCCTCTCGCGCCTCCTCTCCTTCTCTCGCTTCTCCTGTATGCGTCGCTCGTACCTGGTCAAGTTTGGCTCTAATTTGTTCATTAATCGAACTGGCTCGAAGATCTGTTCTCCTTTGAGCTTGTGAAGCTTTTCGCCCAGACCAGTCCCGAGCGGATGTAGCTCGAACATCTGGGACAGTGGCAAGAAGGTCTCCTCCTCCTCCTGGGCGTCGCGCTCCTCTGCGGGCGTCAGGCGTCGCGCCTCCTCGAGGAGTTCCTCGAACACGACCGCTCCACCGCCTCCCTCGTCGTCTTCCGATCGTAATCGCCTCTTGTTCTTCCGTGCATCTTCATTTGCTGCTCCATCCGTGACGTTCTCTGGGCTCAATTTCCACGAGAAAAATAGCGATTGATCGTCCTTCGTTGTGCCGCGCTCTCTCTTCCGCGTCACCGCTGTGGCTGTAGTGGTGTTGGGGTTCATCTAAAAAGGACCTAACCTGTGTAAAGTGAGGGATGGGGCAAGGTCCAACGCAAAGGCGCACGTACCTACTCTGGGTGGTATGACTGCCCACCGCGCACAGATGCCGCAATCTGTTCAGCCTCAGGCCAGGCCGTGTGCCCGAAGTGCCCAGCCACTTCACCAAGGACCGCTATGAGCTGCCGTGCTCAGGTGCGTGGTGACTATCTCGGCAGCAGCCGGTCCTTGCACGTGCTGAGAATGTGAGAACAGCTGCGACCTTCTTCTGTTCGGCCAACGAGCAAAAGCCGCTGACGAAGAGTGGCAGGGCACATGAGCAGCTCTTTCAGCGCATCACCTTCCTAAACCTGAAGAACACCTCGCACTTGGCCGAGAAATGCCTGGAGCGTTCGTGGAAAGCGATTTGAAAGAGAGATGTGACCTCAGGTATTGGGGCGTCGAACGCACAGAGAGTAGCTGTTTCGCGCGACCACAAACTCGGGCGGAAAGCAGGCCGCCAGGCGGGGGAGGGCGTCGTAGCCCAGGTTGGCGTACACTAACAACTGCACGCAACTCCACTCGGAGCGGACGGGCGGGTGTCGGTTGTGAAAGGAGTAGTACTGTTCGAACAGAGACACTAACGTTCGTGCCAGTCAGTCGATCCACTCTATTTAGTGGGTGAGATCGGTCGGTCGGCGTACCCGTGTAGTCCGTCCAGAGGTAGAATCGGAGAGTGAGCTTGTCCAGCCGCGTTAGGCGCAGCATGCACTCGAATCCCTCCACCGGATAGCCACCTTCACTTCCAGCGACAGCCGGCGAGTGCGAGGGCGCATGCTCCGCCTCGAAGCTGCGGGCGGTGAGATCCAGCTTGCGGAGGTGAGGGCAGTGGCGACCGATGCTCGTGAAGGTGACCCGCGAGATGTACAGGCCGCAATGAACCACGAGGCTCTCCAGTTGCTCGCCGCGGCGCATGAGAAACTCCACCAGCGCCTCCTCTGCCCGCGCACACAGCACTATCAGCGGCCAGCCCAATCCATCGCGTAGGGCGAGCGTGGCCCGTACCGGAAAACGCCCCCGTAATGCGTAAGCTCCGTAGGTGCTCGCACGCCGTGAGGTCCTTCAGGAGCTGGGTCCCATTGCCGCTGCCAAAGTGCGTCCCGAACTTGACGAGGTGCGGGAATCGCAGAAAGGGATTGGGAGCCGACTTGGCACGAGAGTAGTTCATATGAGGCACCACGAGCGCGTGTAGGTCGGTAATGGGAGGCGCGGGCGCCAGCAGGTGCTCAGCCCAGTTGTAGGAGCCGGGCGAGTTGAGGTTCAGCTGGGTGAGGCTCGAGAAAGACAGCAGCATGTCCTCCACGGACTTGCTTGGCCCACTCGAGCTCAGCATGGAAATCAAGTCCAGGCTGAGTTTTGCGTGTGTGTGTGTGTGTGTGTGTGTGTGTGTGTGTGTGTGTGTGTGTGTGTGTGTGTGTAATTTGAGTTTGGATCAGGACGTTGGTGTGTGAGAGAGAGAGAGAGAGCGCTTGTGCATCCATCTATGAATGGGGAGGGGCTGGGCACCGCTTGAGGTTGGGCAGAGACAGGGCGACTTCTTGGAGAAGCAACGGACCTGTCCAGGGAAAGGAAAGCGAAGTCAAGCACGGGACGATGGGCAGGACGCGCGGTAGCCACGACCCGACGTCCCAGCCCGTGGTCTTGAGTGTGTGCAGACGCTCGTTGACTCGATTCCACTTGCGTTCGCGTGGGGGCTTGGTCTCTGGCGCGTCGGCCAACTCTGTGTCAGTTTCGTCAACACGCTCGATGCTGGTGTGCTGCAGCCGCAGCTCTTCGAGGTGGTCGAGTCGCGCGCACGCGCCAATGATGAAGTCCTCGGGAACCGCGCAGGAATGGAGGGCCAGGCGCGACAGGGGAGTACAGTGGAGCTCGAGGGCGGAGAGGAGGCACATCTGCAGATCCAGACCATCGAGTGTGAGTTCGACGAGCGATGAGAAGGGGAAGCTGTCGATGAACGGAGGCACGCCAGGTTTGATCGTCAATGCGGAGCTGCTTCGCAGCGTGAGGTGCGTGATGGAGTGGTTCCAACGAGACGGTCCGTCATCTATATGGTAGTCGTCGTCGAATTCGTCAGAACTATCAAAGATAGCCTCGAACGGTTGCATCGAGTCCGTTACGTCGTACAATGAGAGCCGCTTCACACGGTCTGCCTGCCACACAACTGGATTGAGAACCAGCGGCAATACCAAGAAGAGGGCTGACATGCACAACACTCGACGAGTGTAGCGATCGACGTACTGGAGAGAGGCCCGTCTGCAGGCTGCCCACGGCACATAGCATCAGTGTGCTGATCGAGGACAGGTTCAAGTGGAGAGAGGCGGGCCGTAGAACAGCGAGGAGGCCAAGGGTGTCGGGTGAGGTACGCCACGCGTCCCACGCCACTGCAGCATCATATAACTCCTCCTGCAGTTCTCTTGACAGCAGGGCCAACTAGTGACACCCGTCATGCACGGCGTGAGCACAAGGACAAAGATGTGCAACAGATTATGCACCGGGGTTGGCATGCGCACGTTCGAGGCGGAGAGAGGCTTCTCAGCGAGGTTGGGCGAAGGCAGCAACCCCAGCATCCTGCACATACACTCTAAGCACAACCACTTGAGGGAGCATACCAGCGGCGCCATCGTTTGTATTTAAAATATGTTTAAAAAAAAAAGACATTAACTTCTTTATTTTCAGTGTTCTGCTTCTCTTTATTGGCCTAGGCGGTTACAACGCGTGTATGAGCCTTGAGTCGGTTGTTTGAAGAACAGGTAGTAGACACGGTACCACAGTTGGTCACTGACGAGTCAGGTACCAACCTCACTGAGAGACACGCCACCTACCTCCAAGGCTCACAGCAAGGAGAAGATGACAAAGATGGCAATGGTCTTCATCCTCCTGTAGATCATGATCTGTTGGTACCACACTTGCCTCAGCCATCCCATCTTTGATGTGCCTCCCTCCCTTCATCCACAATGTCAACTGGGCCTGGGTTTGGTGGGATGAAGGTCTTAAGCAGCCTGGTGGAGGATGAAGGGCATGAAGGTCTGCTACATCTCAGTCAGCCACAGACTTCATTAAGTACATGTCATGATCTCAGCTCAACCTGTCAGAGAAGAGAGGCCACAGAAGGTCAGTCTCTGTCCTCCTGATGATACCAGGTGCACACCAGATGCACCACTCTTTCACACCACAGTTCCAGGGCTCAGGCAACTACAAGACCAATGTAGCATATCTACAGGACGCTGCTAAGAAGGAGTTCTGCTCAAAGTACTGCCCTTTTGGTGTGATGCCCACCCTCATCCAGATGGCCATGGTAGACAAGCTAAGCTCGACCTGCCAACACAGGAGGCCACAAAAGGCCAGCCTCTGAAGAGCAGAGCTCCACCTCAATGATACAAGTAGTGCCACAGCAAACATTCTTCATCTACCTCAGGTACCTCTTGTTTCAGCACTACTTGCAACATGGCCTGACCACAATCACAATTCTCCACAGCATACATTGTGTTTTTGATTGTGCACAATTCCTGCACAAACCAGCCAGGAAAGCCTGCGCCTGCCTGTGCTTATCTTCACCCACCTACTGAACTGCACAAACCACTACTACCAACAAAGCAATGGCTTCCAAGTCCAGCAACATGATGCTGGCTCTCGTGCTGCTCCTAGTTCTCTCCCTCATGTGCCCCAACATGGCAACTCTTCCTCTAGTCCACAAGGTCAACACAGATGGTAACACCCAACCTACCTACCACAAGGTGGTCTTGGCTGCTGTGATCTTTGGCATGTCAAGCCTTGTGGGCACCAGGCTCTTGGACATCTTCAGACCTGCTTCAATGCTGGAGACCACCTGGCCCACCAGTTGCAACCCAGTCGCCAACATAACAGCTTCCATTAATGGAACAGAGTTGTCCTCAACTCTCTCCAACTTGATGTCAAGCTCCTCCCCTGAGTTGACTTTGTCTACCTGGCCCATGAGCACCAACTTCTTCCCTTCATTGACCATCTCCTTCCATTTGGAGGCCTCCACCTTGGACAACATGACCTGTCCCTTTAATTCAACATACAACTCCCACTCACCTACTTCAACCTCAACTTTAAACTCAACATACAACTACTCCAACTCCACAACTTCACCTTCAAACACCTGCCCTTTGTCAGCTCACTATAATCTTCCACCTTGGCCACCATGACCTGCCCTTGGGACCCAACCTTCTACTCAAACTCTACATCATTGAAGACCCCAACCATCACCCCCTATTCCTCAAAGCCCAAGGCAGATTGGGCCTCCACTGGGACTCTACTGCGCCCTTTGAGAACACGTCTCTTGCATCTGCAGAGCTCCTATTGGGGATCGCCCCTCCCAAGGCCTCTGTGGAGGGCAGCCTTCTCTGCAAGTTATGAGCTTGTGGAGAACCTCATCTACCAGCTGGTCCTCTTCATCTGGCTGAGCGTCCATGTTTCAATCATGGTGTCAGTGCTCTTCTACTATCTCCTCTGCTGGGCCATCGATGCGGCCATACTGCGCAAGCAACTACACCTCAAAGCCAAGGAGAAGCAGCGCCTTCTGGAGGAGGAGCGCGCTAGGTGCCGCTGCCGTTATCGAAATGCGACTAGTCATGGAGGTATGACCAAGACGCAGCATACTACATCACAACAAGGTGGCTAATGCTTTGCAAAGCATTAGAGCTGTGTGCTAGTGTAATGCATGGCGGCGGGATGAGAACTGCACCAACAGAGCGCCTTGGCCCAAGCAGCAGCAACCACAGCGGAACGCCACTTGCTTGGTAGTATAGAGGAGTTCCTCAAGTTTCCCTTTAGCAGAGCCGCGAGGCAACAGAGGTGTTGATTGCTACGTGCGTGTGGCACCATGGAGCGCTGGTGGCCGACGCGGGTCCGGCCGTGGTGGTGGTGGTGGTGGTGGCCTCCGTGACTGCTCGCGCAGAGATGTGGGGCGACACCGGTCCGTCCCACTCGACCGTGAACTTGGCCGCGGCCATGCCGTACGGGATGGCCGCCTCCGTGTCGCCGGCCGTGTGCGCAAGCAGAGCCCACACCGTGCCGCCCACAAAGCAGTCGCCTGACAGACCACAGCAACACATTGCGGACGACGCGTGTCAGTTGGCGCTTTGTGCGTCAAGGAGCTCCGGCGCTCGCGAGGGATTGATTGGTACCAGCGCCGGTGACATGGACCACAGAGCGCGACGGGTCGGGGTGGAAGTGGTGAGCGCGGAGGCGGCCGTCTTCCTCGAACCGGAAGAGGACGGCCCCGTCGGGGCCCAAGGTCACCAGGACGTTCTTCACTCCCGCCAGAAGCAGCTTCGATGCGTTCTTGACGATGGTGCCCATGTCCCGCGCGGTGTCTGCCGGCCACACACCCGTTTGGCTGCGTGAGCGACAAGGGCGCTGGCGGAGGAGTGGGGCATGCGTGTACCCATGGCCGAGCCGTCCAGCGCCGCCGCCATGGCGTTGAGCTCCTCGGCGTTCGGCGAGACGTAGGTCAGGTGGGAGACGACGCCGGCCTGGCTGGGCAGCAGGCTCTTGACAACGGACGTGGGCTCGAACCACACTGTTACGACGGGGCGCCCACGGTGAGGGAACGAAAGGCTGGCGCGCGGGGGAGGGTAGGCAGGGCACCATCGGTGTCGCTCGCGACGCACGTCGTGACGAGCGCTCGCATGGTGTCGACGGAGATGTTGCCGTCCACCACCACCATCGCCGCCTCCTCGATCTGCTTGCGGAACTTGAGCACCTGGATTGGGGGAGTGTGAGCGACCGAGTCTTGAGATCGGTGCCGCTCGTGAATCGGCGGGGGAGGAGAAGGGGGGGGCAACCTGCTGCGGCGTGATGGTCTTGAATATGTGCATGCCAGCCACGGCGTGCATAAGCTCGCCGTCGGTCTGCATGGTGGCCGAATAGATGCCGGTGCTTTCGCTGTCCGAGAAGGAGATGCCCTGGGTGGGCTGGGCATTGGGAGGGGGGGGGGGTCATCACCAGCAGTCAGCGCCATGGCACCCAAATTGGACAAGTGGCGTGACACGCGAGTTCCGAGTGTGGATGAATCGAACGTGTGACGCGTCGTACCATGCCCATCTTGTCGGCCCACTTGATGTAGGCGTGCCCGAGCTCATCGTTGCCCACGGAGGAGATGAGAAGAGGAGGCAGCGACAAACGGGTCATGCATTCCGCGATGTTCCTTTTGTTGTGTGTGTGTGTGTGTGTGTGTGTGTGTGTGTGTGTGTGTGTGTGTGTGTGTGTGTGTGTGGTGTGAACCAACTACAACCAACAACCAACAAAAGACGCGGGTGGAGCAGATCCTTACCTTCCCACGCCACCCCACTGGTGGGTGATGATGCCCGGGTTGGAGGTGCCCTCGATGAAGGCCTGCCCCTTGTACGGACGGGCCGAGATGTCCATAGCTGGCCAGCCGCTGTACCGTTACCCACCAAAACAAAACAAACAATAACTCCAATAATAATACTAATAATAATAATAATAGACAATAACTAATAAATAAACATAACAGGGCAAGCTGGCTTGGCGTACCCACACCGCCCACCACTACGGGCCTACCGGTCTTCCGCTTCTTGGCCCTCTTGCTGCCCGCGCCCTGAACGAACGAGAGGGAGCACGACACGGGGATGGCGTAAGAAAAGCGCTGATTTATTGTTTGATTGTAAGGGAGGAACCCTCTCCCTCCTTCTCCCCTCTCGAACGGAACGCCTCGGTTCATCGTGCTTGTTCGAAGGTTTGCTTGGCAGTCGCCCAAGGAGCCCCTTCTCTTTGTGGGTGTGGGGTGAGATTACTGGGTACCCACCTTCTCCTGGGCTCGGATGACCGACAGCGCGGAGGCGATCTGCGCCGCCACCTTAGCGTTCTGCTTGATCAAACAGATGTCTGTCGAGGGTTGGTTTTGAACAGAGAGCCGTGAGATGACAACGCCTCCGGCAGTGGGCGTCTGCGTGGCAGTCGACCGGGGGGAGGAGCGCGTACTCGACTTGAGCGATTCGCCGCCGGTGAGTTCGTTGACCCTCTGCAAAAGGAACGGCGTGACGTCATTGCCGTGCACGCCCTTCTCGCTGATGGTTTGATGATGGTTTGTGGGGCGGGGGGGAGGCAACTGTTAGCACGCCAAGGTGGGTGGGCGTGTTGTGGGATTGGAGTGTGCTTACTCGGCCTCCTTGATAGCCTGCTGGATGGCCTTCTCGACCTGCGATGCTTCGGCAGCGTCCTCCTTCCTGATGGGAACGCCAAACACCACGCCGCTCTCTAATCGCAACGCCTTGCCGCTATCTGCAGTGACGCCGCCACCACAACCAACCAACAAACCAGTCAAAGAAATCAGTCAGCTGCAGGGCATGGAGATACGAGGGGCCGAGGCTGAACAGTCGGTGACGCACGGATGAGTCTGGCGCACTGCTCGGGAGTGTCCAAGCGGCTGTTGATGGCCGCACACACGGGTCACGAAACGCAAATGATGAGCTCATCGCGACAGGTTGATATAAGGGGAGGCGCGAGTAAGAGGGTACGAGTGTTGTTGCAACATACCACGAGGCCTTGTGACCGCTGTGCGGAGTAAAGAAGGCAGGGAATTCGTCGGTGCCGTAGCCCACCACAGCCACTCCTTGCGTTTCCTGTAGCGCGACGCGTTGTGTGGAGACGAGAAGGCGCTTCTTTGTCAGGACAGAGTCTCGACGGCAATGCGCATGGAGAGATCGATTGCCAGTACCAAGAACTCCAAGGTGCGCCCGATGTCGAGAAGGGACTTGGCTCCGGCGCAAACCACGGCGATCGGCGTGCGACCGAGCTCGGTGAGATCGGCGCTCACGTCCATGGCTGGAACAAGCACACGAGGCATTGAGAAGGAGAAAGACAGGTCAACTTTCGTGTGGCGCCTCGATCACAAGGACCCATTCGCATGGCCGAGCGACGTACTGATCTCTCCACCCCTGTGTACACCACCGATGCCACCGGTAGCGAACACGGAAATGCCAACCAGGTTGGCGATGTAGGAGGTCCCCGACACAGTGGTGGCGCCGTTCAGCTTGCCCGCCACAACGGCCGCGAGGTCCCTACGCGAAGCCTTGTGCACCTGCTTACCAGCACGAGCGAGCTTCTCCAGTCCCTCGGGACTCAGCCCTGGAGCGCGCGTGAGAACGGAGCAGTTCTACATGCGGCTAAAGAAGAGGAACGAATGCATACCGACGTGGATCACTCCCTCCAGGATGGCAATGGTGGCGGGCACAGCGCCATTATCACGCACCACACGCTCTACCTGAAGTGCCGTCTCCAGATTCTGGGGGAAGGGCATCCCTTCAAGAAGAAATGCGGAAATGATGAGGCGGATAGAGCATCAGCAACGAGCAAATCGGGCGTAGTCGCACCGTGAGAGATAATGGTGGACTCCAGAGCAACCACGGGGCGGTTGGCAGCCAAGGCCTGGGCAACTTCGGGCAAAAGAACAAGAGGAGGCCTGGGTCTCGCGATTTTCTGCCCCTTAAGGGGGCTGACGTCGATTCCATCGCACGCTTGGCCAGAGTAGAGGTGCCTACCAAGGGTGTGCAAACGGTGAGCCGCCCTGCGCTGCATGTTGCCCGATTCAATTGACAAAAGCAAAACAAACAAGTTTGCGTAAGTTCGTAACGCTTTCCCAAATCATTTTGTCATTTCGTGTAGGCGGGAAAGGGTGTAAAAAGGCGCGAAACACCCCCTGCTTAGCGTTCACAACACCAAAATCAACTTAACCTTTGACTGGCCACGATGTCAACTAAGAAAGATATCCGATCGACAAAGGGCAAGGCTGCGCCACCAAAGGTGACGGCCACCCGCGCAAAACAGAGTGGAAAGAGAACACGAGATGAATCAGAAGATGAGACCTCATTCAGCAGCGACAGCAGCGAGTTTGGAGGGAAGGAGGAGAGAGAGCCCAAGCTGAAAGTGGCAAAGATAACTGGTTCGAATGCTTCTACAAAGCGGAAAGCGGCGACAACAGACAAGAAGGCCTCGCCACCTCCGAAATCAAAAAAGACCGAGCCAAAGCGAGCGCCCCCGAGCAAGAGAAAGCACCAAAGTGAGGACGAAGAGGATGAAGAAGAGAGCGACATTGATGAGAGGGACAAGATCAACAAAAAGAAGGTCGTGCCGGCGAAGGGAAGGAAAGATAAGAGAATGACAAACCACAAGGACGACGATAAAGATGAAGATGATGAGGAGCTTCCAAAGCCGAAATCACAACCTAAGGCGCGAGCCCGACCAGAGAAAGTCGTAGAAGAGGAAGACGAAGGAGACGAAGATCGGGTTCCAAATACACCACAAATCGAGAAGGCCAAGGCCATCTGCATGTCGGTCAAGCGACGCCTCGCACGGCCACTCGACGTGTCGGAGGCGGTCGACCAGACGTTGGTGCCCCAGACCCCTCGTATTTCGAAGCTGCGCGGCAGCGAGGTGGTGGCCAAGAGCGACTATGACGAGCTCCTCGAGCGGTTCAACCAGCTGAAGGCCCTGCGCACCACCAAGGCCGAGAAGATGTACGCCAAGCTGCAGGCGGCCACCGACGCCAGGGAGAAGGGTACACATACAACACCACCTTCACCAGTTGGTCTGTTATTAACTCTTTCGCACCTTCGGTTGCTAGCTTCCGCCAAGTTCATCGAGTCTCTGAAGAGCGAGAATAGGAGGTTGCAGCAAGAGCTGGCAGCGACGGCGAAGCAGAAGAAGGACAAGGAGGAGCAGGCAGAAGGGGAGAGCAACCAGCACCGCATCGATAAGCAACAGCTGGAGCGGACCAACGCTACGCTACAATTCCTGCAACATCTCACTCTCATCGACGCCAAACCCCACCCCGAGGAGGGCACCGGCGCTTTCCTGTGCTCGTGCAAGAACCCCAACGACAAGCGAGGTATGGGTCGCCTTCCGTTTGGCCAATCGGAAGATCATTCAGAAGCTGACCTCGAGTGTGTGGTTTCTTTGCAACTGCAGCGCTGACCTTCGTGCTGACCGTGGCCGAAGACTCGGTTGAGTACAAGCCCGTCGAGATCGTACGCCCCCCCCCCCTTTCGGTCTGCTGGTCACCGCCTTCACAAGCGACTGACCGGTGACCTTTCCTGGTCCGTGCAGGGCAAGCAGCCCAACTGGGAGATGAACGAGATGTTCATCAAGGAGATCTATTTCGGTCCACAGTTCGCGCCGATATTCCTCTCCAAGCTGCTGGCAACCGTCTACGGCACCAAGAAGACGACTAAATGAAGAGTGGGGAGAGCGATAATTAAGATTGGCGTATAACAACGCGCAATTACGCGTATTTTGATCTTGACGCTACCCAACCTAGACCTAAGCGATGATCTTGAACATTTCCTTATGCGATCAGTCGCGCAACCTGGAGGCGAGGATTGCCTGCTGGACTACTGGGTCCAACCAGAGACGCGGCCGGTAATGTGTCCCGCCGCCTCGAGTGCCCCCACGCCACGCGATCACGACATCACACCGAGACGGGCCAAGTTGGGGTTAATTCTCTGCTTTATAGTGGACTATCGTGAACTGGTCTTTGTACAGCGACTCGTTGTCCACCATGTCCTCCGTCTGTATGAGTTGACCAACCACAAAACAAACGGTCAGTTGCCGTTATGGTGCCGATCACATGGAGGGGAGACATGCCTTTATCACCTTGAGCTTGCACTCCTGCGCACAGTCCAAGAACTGCTGTTGCACTGCCTTGCGTCGGTGCTGGTAGGCCACATAGATCTCTGGTGACATTGACGACGAGGAATAGGAAGCGGGTGTCGAAAGGTGAGAGAGCTACGTGCCACGGGAATGCAATCAAACAACGGACCGGTGTCGGGACGAGCCAGCGCAGCGATGGTCTTGGCCAGGATCTCCACCAGATCTTCGTCGTAGATGCAATCGCTGCATATGATCACGTCCACATCGTCCTTGCTGATCGACGGCTTCTCTCCCCTTGTGATTCACTGAGTGAGCGTTTTGGTTGAAGCAGAGGAATGCAGGCAAGCGTACCAATCCAGCTCACGCACGGCACACTCGACGTTGTTTGCTTTCGCATTGTAGGCCAAAAGGGGAAGAGCCGGTCGCTGGTCGGTCAGCGTCACCTTCGCTCCTGCGTAGATTTTGTTTTCAATATAAAATCAAATTTAAAAATTGATAAAAATCAGTACCCAACTTCGCCGTGAAGATGCCCACAAGACCTGTGCCGGAACCGACTTCTACCACCTTCTTGCCTTGAAAGTGGTGCTCCGGGAAACCTTCGAAGTGTTTACACAATACCGGAGCCTAATCGCTGCATCTGGTAAGGAAATAGGCAGGCGATTGTTGTCATCATACGACGAACGTACCGCGCCCCTGTGCACGGCCAATTAAGAAACGTAATCACAATGATCCACTCAAAAAAGTTTACAATCGTACCAAATGTTAGCCCAGTGTGGCACGATGTCATCAGTCACCTGATGCTCGTAGATGACAACACTGTGGTCCTTAAAAGTGTGCTCTGTGTGCTTCAGTTCGTCGCCTTCCATCTTTGTTGGCGTAAAAACAAAGAATCATTGTTTTTTGTATTAAAGTGGTGAATAAGAACACTCCTCGCGAGAGTGAGTGGTGCCTGGGGCGCGGTGGCTGCTTCCTCGCTTGCGCTCGGGCCAACCCAGGGGCACAGAAGCACGCATTGAAGGCCGGCGAGGGCCAGACAAGGCACAAAGAGGCGAAAGAAGTGGGCATGTGCAACAAAGGTGACAATGACAAGGCGGCAGGAAGCTCACTAGGCAGTGGGACTAGAGAGAAGGAAGAGGTCGTCGTTGGCGTACTCCTTGCCCTCCGTGGGTGGAGTGTTGCGCTGCTTCTCCTCCACGGCGCGCCGTTCGATCTCGTGGCGCGACGGCAGCACGTCGACGAAGCCCACATAGCACATCTCGGCGTTGTCTCCCGACCTGCGGCCCAGACGCACGATGCGGGTGTAACCACCGTTGCGATCAGCCATGCGGAGGGGCATCTCACGGAACAGCTTGTCCAGAACAGGCTTCTCGTAGAGCAGCCCTTGAGCGCTGCGGCGAGCGTTCTGATCGCCACGCTTGGCCAGCGTGACAGCCTTCTCGGCAATGCGTCGGAGCTCCTTGGCCTTGGGCACGGTGGTGCGGATGCGGCCGTGCTTCACCACTGCAGTCACCAAGTTGCGCAGGAGTGACTGTCTGTGTGCCGGCGACCGTCCCAGCTTTCTGCATAGCGCAAACAAACGTAAGGCACGGAGAGGGCAAAGGAGTGGGGATGTTTGAATTTGAGGGCAGGTAGAAAGTGGAGGCATAAAATGATCCAATCTGGTAGAGTGCGCCATCCTCCATTTGCGCCCACAAACGACAAAATTCCGAGAGAAATGGATAAAGGCACATGGGCTTGGGTGCAACACAAACTGTTTATGCACACGCGTACCGGAAAGCAACAAGATGCCGCATCTTTGTCTCGCAAGCGAATTATGCAATAATGCGAACAATCACAGCCCGCTCGCGTTCCTTACGCTTTTCTCTAATAATTTCCCCTCAACCCCAAAAAGCAAGAAAAAGATCGACACAAGATCGATCCAAGATGGCCGTTACGCTCCACACAACCCTGGGAGACATCAAAGTGGAGTTGTTCTGCGAGCAGGTGCCCCTAGCATGTGAGAATTTTCTGGCACTCTGCGCTAGCGGCTACTACAACGATTGCCTCTTTCATCGCAACATCAAGGGTTTCATCGTGCAGACTGGCGACCCTACGAACGTCGGCACTGGCGGCGAATGCATTTGGCGACGACCATTCAAGGATGAATTCGTGCCGGCGCTGAAGCACAATAAGAGGGGCATCTTATCAATGGCCAACAGCGGGCCCGACACGAATGGAAGTCAATTCTTCTTTACCTACGCCAAGCATCCCCATCTCAACAACGTCTACACAGTGTTTGGGCACGTAATCTCGGGATTCGAGACGCTCGATGCGCTGGAGAAGGTGCCAGTGGACGACAACGACCGACCTCTCACGCCCGTCAAGATCAGGAGCGTCACCATCCACGCCAATCCGATCGCTGACACCCAGGCCTGATTTTGTTGTACAAGGTTCCGCCACTGCCCCCACGCGTGCTCCGCCGCCTCTCTCCCCGCTCACGGCCGCTCATCACCGTGGGCAGGTTACCGATTGTTGGAAGTTAGTGCAGAGTGTACAGAGCGTAGAGCACTCGAGTAAACCGTGTCCCGCTCTCCCGCGCTGATGAATGCTCGGCTAATGCGTTCTGTTGGTTTTATATTTACATCTCTTTGGTAGTAGTACTTGTTCTCGCGATCGGTGATCAGTGTAGGCCCTTCTGCTCGTGTAGGGCGGAGGAGAGCTTGTTGATGGCGTTGATGACCGCCTCCAGCTGCTGGCATGCCCGCACCGTGGCGTCGTAGTCCACATGCTCCTTCTGCGTCAGCTTTCGCACGTCCTAGATGCCGTCACGCAGCATCCCCAGTTCGGGTCAGTCCCAATCACATCACGTGGCCCGCATCGGGTGGTCAACCGTACCTGAAGGAAGAGGTTGTACTTGGGCAGCTGCTGGACAGGCATGATCAGGTAGGACCCCAGGTTGTTCCTCTGTCCCGAGCACTCCTCGCATTTCTACATAGACAAGTCAGCTGAAACGTATTCCCCAGCTCTGCGTCGGGGGGGGGGGTCATACCTGAAGGAGGGCAGCCACCTCTGGCTTCTTTCGCAGCTGCTGGATGGTGCTCATCCCGTTCTCGTAGTTAGTGACGTAGTCCGTGTAGACGGGCAGGCTGGGGATCTGCCCCCCCCCCCAAACACAACACAAGGGTAAGCGAGCTTTTCAGCAAGTGGGACAGGGAAGGCCGGCGTACCATAGAGAGGAAGTAGCCACCGATGGCCGAGTAGACGCTGGTGCGGTCCTCCATCTTCGCGGCCAATGTCTTCTGCATTCCCTGGGTGAACTCCAATATGGTCTCGATGTTGCTGAAGACAGCTTGTACCTGTGTGCAGCACCAACAACAAGACTAAAGTGAGGGGGCACCATCACCATCCGTTCAAGAAGGAATTCAATATACGTGTCGAGGCTCGATCACGGCGTTCTCCGACCAACTGTGGTCGCGTAGCGGCCTTACGAAGTGCTTCACCAGCGTCTCCAGATGTTCTGTTCGATGAACCACCACACTGTTCACATTAGCCATTGGGTCGGGACACCACCTCGAGCTGGTCAGTGGTGGCTGGCCGTACCGATGTACCGGCCCTGAGACTCGTAGAGCTCCTGTAGCTTACGAAATCGCTTGCGGGCGTCGACCAATTGCGTTTCATTGCCTTTGTTGAGCTTGCGCGCTAAAGTGGGCGGCGCCACGTGTCGTCGTGTTAGCGATCGTGGCGCTGTGTCCAGCTGGGAGGGGAAAGGGGGCTGGCCGACTTACTGTAGCGGTGCAGTTGCGTGGCGAGGTCACGCCGCAGGAACTTGCGCACGGTCTGCTGACACCGCACGATGCGTTGCAGGTCGTGGTTCGACGCTGCGAATCGCGCGCACGTCGCTGCTGCGCCTTCCTTGTCTCCGCCCAGGATCTGCAGGTTGCCAGCCTCACGACCGTGAGTCGCACGATCTCCACAGCACAGGGCGCAGGAAGAGGATGATGAAGAGAGGGAGAGTTTGTGTCACCTGATAGATGCCCAACTGCTTGGCGGTGAGGGCGACCTGCTTGGCGGTGCCGTTGGCGCCTTCTAGGGTGGTGTCGGAGCCATAGTTGAGCAGAAGCAGGACCATGTCTCGATGGCCTAATCGTGCGGCCACATGCAAGCACGTTTCGCCCCACCTTTTGGAACAAACGGATTGATCAGGCCAACACGCCAATGGTGTGCATCGCGACACGAACATGGTCAACCGGGTGGAGGCGACACGGTACTTGTTTTGCAGGTTGACGTCGGCCTTGGTCTCGGTGAGGAGGAGCTTGAACTCTTCGACCTTATTCTTAAGTGCGATGGCATGAAGCGCAGTTTCGCCCGAGCTGAACACGCGCACGCCGAGAGATTAGTCCAATGCCCACCAGGTTAGGGTTCGATCGAAGACGAAGGGGCAAGCAGCGAGTGCGGTGGGGGGGGGGGCTTGTACCTGTTCTGGCAGTTGGGATCAGCACCAGCGGCGAAAAACTTTCGAAGGAGCGAGAAGTATTTCTTTCTATCCGCCCCGTAGTCACACCTGCAACAGCATACGGTCAAATAAAGATAAAGCTGTTCCTATTTCGAGACTTTTAATATTAATATCGAGAACACGCATTCCGACAAGAACATACCTGACAAAGTAGTGCAGGGGCGTGGCACCGTTGACGGTCTTAGCGTTGACATCGGACCTGTGGTTGAGCAGAATCTCGACCGAAGACAGTTTCCCTTCACTGGCTGCCACATGCAGCGCCGTCCACCCGTTGTTGTCCTGCGAATCGATCTGCGTAATGCACACACGCGCCGCGCGGGAATGAGGTGAGCTCGTATAGTGCTGGGTGTGCGTGTGTGCCACGCAATAGGGTGGACGAGTTGGCACCAACCTCCTTGGGGTTTTTCTCGAGGAGTTCGACCAGCTTGCCGGTGGAGACCTTCTCCACTTCGTAGTGTATTTCTGTCTTGCCCTTCCGGTCGCGCGGCAGCGAGAACCCCTCGGCGGGCGGGATGTAAAAGCCTGCCGTAAGGCACGACGAAGACAGGTTCTGGCTCTTGCGCATCTCTCGCCGACTCATCTTCTTCGCCGTGTTGGCCAAGCGCGGCGACAGCGGCGAGTCGCTTATCCTACACAACACACACACGCACACACGCATACATACATATACACACACAACGAGTCCTATCCGTTAATGGCCAGTGCTCGCGTGCTGGGTTGTGTCTGCGCGCGCATGTCCGCGTACGAGTCAGAGCTCTTCGAAGGACGAGCACGGGCGATGGACGGGGAGGACCCGCTATCGGGAGGCGGAGAGTCGATCAACGGCCCCGCAGCCAAGAAGGGTGTTGAAGGCGAGGAGGTAGATGACGGGCCCGAGCTGGGCGACGGCGCGCCCAGTGAGCCGTTAGGCGACGGCGAGGTTTCGTTGATATCGCCCGACGACCGGGCCAGTATCGACTTGCGCCGAATGGACGGCCCGCGCGGCGAAGGCGAGGGAGAACCGGCGGGCGATCCGGAGGCGAGCGGAGAAGACCCGGGCGAGGTGCCGAGGGCGATCGAGGGCAGCGTGGGGGTCGACGAGGTGAGGCGTGGCGACGCCGAGGTCGCCCTGGCGAGCGCGGCTGAGTCCGAGTAAGAGAGCGGCGAAGAGTTGGACGGAGAGGACGAGAGCGAGGGCGGCATCGTGCTCGACGGATCCATCTTCACCTTCCGCTTGAACTGGTGCACGCATATGCGTGCGTGCGACATGCAAAAGTCAGCGAGTCTTCGAAGTTTACGATCACTAGCGCGCTCTTCAAAGAGATGTGTGTCCGACATAAAGGTACCAGAGACTTGAACGTTCGCTTCTTGTCCTTGGCTTCGCCTGTGTCGGCGTCGCTTCCAGGCTCGTCGTGGTGCTCTCGCTCCACGACACGCGAGCTCCCCTTCTTTTCCTTTTTCTTCTTCTTCACCTCCCTGTGGCTGGACTCGATGGCCGAGGCTGATGAGCCGAGCCGCGCAGGCTTGGCCTTTGCGTGGGCCGTGGCCTCCTTCTCGGGCGTGCGGGGCTGCCGCAGCATCCCCTCCTTCCTCTCGGGCGAACTCAGACCGCTAGCGTCCTCTTCACCACCGGCGTAGCGGTTCTTGGCGACCTCGTCGCCGTCACCTTCTCTCTCCGCTCCCCTTTCAATAGGTGTCGCCTCAGTGTCGTTTTCGTTATTCCGTTCTTCCTCGCTTCGTTCTTCTTTCACGTCGCTCCCGCACTGCTCGAAACTGACGCTCTTGCTGGCTGTGCTCTGTTGCCAGCCGGTGGCCAGGGTCGAGAAGAAGGCCATCGTGCCGGACCGGTCCCGCCCCACCACTTACCAATAGCGAGCGACGGGGGGGGCGGAGTCAGTTTCACAGCGACGCCCAGGTGGGAGGGAGCTGGCCCTAGAACACTCAACTCAAACCTTGAACACCGAGCTTTTTTTTTGTTACCGTACCTTCACTCGCCATGGTGAGTTGCGCCGTCTCTCGTCTTGCTCGCAGGAGCTGCTTACGGCCTTGAGGGTTAACCACTAATAGTTATAAATGGACCAAATTTCTATCACAAGGAGAGCGCTCTTATTAATCTTCATTACCGACGCAAGCATGTCAAGCACGCAGCCTTCTGGGCGAAAGCCCACCCTTCATGCTTTTGGCTGTGCCCTCAGGCGCCCACTTTGACACCGACCAGTGGCAGTGGTCTCGTTGCTTCCTCTTCGACGGCGATGACGGAGGGGGCAGTAGTGGCTATGAGATCCGGTTGGATTGCTGCTGCTGCCGCCGTTTCTGGTTGTGGCGGATCGTCTTCGTCGTCATCGTCGAGTTCGTCAGATAGAGAGTCCTCCTTCTCGATCTTGTGACGAAACTCTAGCTCGTCCTTAAGCTCAAAAATCATGACCGTCCTCTTTCGCCTCCCTCGGTCATCTCTCTCCCCCGGGCACGCTTCGCCCTCCCCGTCGGCCTGCTCGTGCTCTCCCTCGCTCGCGCCCTCGCCCTCGCCTGTCGAGGCCTCATGGGCGCACGTGGGGTCCTCGACGTTGGACGCAACCCTGGCGATCTTCATCACGTTCTCCCAAAAGAGCGGGCCGTGGCTCACCTTGACCTTGCCTCGCCCCTTGACCTGCCTTACATCTGCGCTCATATCACATAGCGTTCCACACACGACGCACTCATAAGCTCCACAAACAGCTGGCAGGCGGCACGCCCCCACATCGAGAGAGAGAGAGAGAGAAGAGGGTCGATCGAGCATACCAGTCGGTGTGATGGCGTGAGCCAGTTCGTGGATGAGGGTGATCATGAGGCCCCTGTCAGACCTGAGCTTCTCCAGATTCGTGAACTGTCGCACTCGCAGATCGATTCGGGCGGTTATGTGTCCATCTGAACGGACCGCTGTGCAGAGAAAGACGTGAGTGCGCTCGCGCGTTTTGATGGGTTGGCGGGGACACCACCCTCCGGCACACAGGAGGAGAAGGGAGCTGGTAGAAATACCGTCTTTGTTTGTGAATATGCGTCCCCGTAGGCTCTGGTTCACGATCTCCTTGAGTTCCTTGAGCTCGACGTTGAAATGGACGAGCAGCGGGACTGCCAGTTCAAGTAAAGCAACGGTCAGTTGTCCACAAATTTGTCGACGCACAAGACAGCACAAGCACGAGAGTGAGGACGGCCAAAGCACACCTATTCTAGCTTTCAGCTCGGCAAGCTTGTTCGCTACTTGCTCGTGGCCGGGTAGGTTGCCCAACACTGCCACCAGGGAAGTGGGTAAGAGAGCGGGGAGAGGTTAAGGGAGTCCATGCGACGGAAGGGGTGGTGTTGGGGATGGGCCGCCCTTACCCGCATGGCCGCTGCCGTCAAGCGCCTGTACGGTGGTGTACCGCATCCCTCCGTATTTGGCCCTCATCTCGACCATGTTTGCCTGCGCGCGCGTCGCGTGTGGATGAGAGCTCCCCTCGATGTTGGTAACAAAACAAGGCAGTAGGCGAGATCTCGCACCTTTTTGAGCACGGACAGGGTAGTGCGCTGCTTCTTGTCCTTGCTTTGGCCGACGATCTTGGCCCTCACGTCCTCGATCAGTTTGCGCCTCCGAACCTCGCCCAGCCCGTACGGGCACTGCACAACCAAGCCTAGACGAAGCACACAGCGCAGCACAACACAGAACACAGTGTCAGCGCCTCGTCGACGCTTCAAACGCCGTATCTAGTGCGTCACGAACCTATGGCGGTGGAGCGCAGCTTCCATTCGATGTCAGTGTGGTTGAGCCGGCGATCGATGACGTAGTGCAGGGCCACTCCCGGCAGCACGTCGTTCTCCACCAGCCTGGCCCGCTCGAGCAGTGCCTTGTTTATCCGGTGGTTGACTAGGGTGCGCCTGACACGCTTTGCCGTGCCGCAGTTGGGCTGTTGTGCACTGCTCCCTTCCCCGTCCGCCGCGATGGTGGTGGTGTTATCCGCCGCCTTGGCGGCCTCGGGCTTGCCACACTCCTCCCTCTCTTCCTTGATAACTTTGCCACTGTCATCCATCTTCCTCTTGCGTCCTCGGCCAGTGGGGCGCGTTGTGCTCTCTCGCGATGAAGCATTTGCACGAGAGCGTCCTCGGTTGCTAGATCTCTTGGATTGAGTGCCATACGCGGCAGATTGGCCTTCTGCATCGCACTCTGACGAGGGCACCGTGGCCTTTCTTTTCAACTCCCTCTTGGACATGGCTGTAGTCAAAATTAACGAAAAATTTTGTCCCGTGATGTTCGAATGGAAGGGCCGAGTATCGCTTCGATTCGAGTCACGTTATCAAGCGAGGCTCCTGTGCATTGCTAACAATGCAGCGAAGTTAACGGTCGTTTAACATGCGTTTGTTGCTTTTCCCGCTGAATCGTCCAACGTATTTTTTACTGCCGCTGTAAATTTCGAGATGGTTCTTGAACGCTGCAGCCACATAACCCACGCACCGTGGGTGAATGTACAATGGGTCCTTTTAGTGCAATAAAGATGCTACTTGTAAGGGCCAGCGCCGGCTGGGTCGCTCCCCAAGATAAAGAGGGTCTTGCATGGCCTCCAGCGAGGTTCGAGGCGCCAGGGAACCAGCGTTGAGGAAATAGGAGAAATTTGGATTTTCCTGCGCAATACCTCGCGTGTTGGCGAACGAAGGCGAGAGATGGAAGGGACAACAGGAGGGGTCTCTGGATCAGAGAAAAGGAGCAACGCAGCGAAACGCCTCCGTAGCCTTCGATACCTCCGACACAAAACCGATGTGCCTTCCTCATTCCAGATTGAGGAAAATGTTGCTTTCCCTAGCTCCCCGTCTAGCAGCACGTTAGGACTGGCTGACCTCCTTCTGCTGCTCTACGACAAAGCGCTGCCCATGGGTCCCGATCGAAACCAGTTTGCAAATAATCTTGCCCTCACAATCACCCATCTCGTCGAGCGTCAGATTGGACCTGCAGCCCCGCCCTCGCCCTCATCACCAGGCCTCTCACCAGCCCAACCGTTCCTCAACACTCCAACCACTTACCCCTTTCCTCGAGGCCGCGTGCCTTCCGCCCCCAAGTCGCCCCGCCCCACTGCTGAGGAGATCACTATTGATGATATCCTCAACGAGCCCAAGCTCGCCCAAGCTTTCCACAAGTGCTCCTCTCGTGCCCCCCCATTACGATGTGCGCCTTCAAGGCATCTGTTGTTGATTGCTTCCTCGTCTCTTCTGCCGCAGTCTCCTCGCCAAGTCGCACGGCGGCGAGAATCTAGAGTTCTACGACGCCGTGGACGAGTTCCGGTATGTGTGGCCTCGTGACGCCGCCTCTCTGGTCGACGACGACCAACGCAAGGCCATGGCCGACAACGCCCGCCACATATGGGACCTCTACGTCGTGCCCGTGCGTGAACGCCACTCCATGTGCAGAACTCTGTTCTATGTTCATACACACGCACACACAACACCCACGCACACATACATCACGCACACTCACATTTTAGCCGGCTACATGTGCATTCGATGGATGAATACGTGCAGGGCGCAGCGATGCAGGTCAACGTCGATAGCGAGCTGGTTGCAGCCATCGAGCGCCAACTCGAGATGCCCTGCACGTACGTGCTTGCATGTTCGCCTCGAATCGAGGGAGTCTGCGCAGCTGACCGCGACGCATACACCTGCGTGCTAGGTCAATGTTTGATGAGGCACAGACCGCAGTGCGCCTGCTGATGACAGACAATTGGTTTGGACGGTTCGTCAGGTCAAAGGAATTCAAGCTCACACAAGGTATTCACACGCATAATAGCCACACGGGGTTGCGTTCACAACACAACAAGCACGCGCGCACACATGCACGCATACACGGGCGCGAGGCCTCACGTATCGCTGTGGCGCGCGTGCGTGCGTGTTTGTGAAGAGCTGATACAGGTGCAAGACGACATCAACGCCGAGCACGCGCGAATACGAGAGTGGCTCGAGAAGGTGGCCCAGTCCGAACGCATACTGCCGGGCCTCGAAGAACGGAAGCGCGACCTCGAGTCCCAGCTTGCGTCCACACTCGGGGGTTCGCGCGGCTCGCCGCTCTCGTCAATGCCGAGCCCCTCCACCCTCACCCTCTCAAGGCGCATGCAGCCGCCCACCTCCCTCGTCATCAGCCCCGCCCCCCCGCTCGCCAGCGAGTGTGCCGACGCGTCTTCCTCGTCGTCATCATCACTATCTCCTTCTCTCTCATCGTCGACCTCTACCTCTACCTCGTCGTCGTCGTCGTCATCGTCGTCCACGTCCTCCTCCTCCGAAACGACGTTGCGGCACCTCAAGCAAACGTGGAGCTCGGTGTTGCCCCACATCCCAAGAAGGAGGAGCGGGTCGAAGAGCTACGAACAGCTCATGACCATCAAGAAGGGCGCCAAGCGCTTCTGGCAGAAGGAGTCCTCCGGCGTCGGCAACGACTGGCTCCTCGCCGTCGCAGGCGCGTGCCACCAAACTTTTTTCACTCGATTTTTTAATTTTATTGGTTTTATTTACAAATTAAACTTTTATTTTTTTTTAAATATTTTTTTTTATATTTCCCTCTACACAGTCATCCAGGCCAAGGACATCGTGTCGCAGACGACCCAAGGTACGCTTCCGGACCCTGGCGTGGATACCACAAAGGCGGAGGCCAGGCGGCGGGGAGAGATTGATAGGCGATCGATGTTGACGGGTTGGTCGTGTTCCCGCAGATACCAACGCGTACGTGGTGGTCAAGTTCGGCCGTCAGAAGTACCAGACTTCCGTGGCCGCCGCCCTCCCCGACACCAACCCCCGATGGCGCGAATACTTCACCTTGTACTCCCCGCCGATCCCTTTTTAATTTATTTAATTTTATATATATATTATTTGATTTTCTCCGCCCAACTAACCTGATCTATGCGGTGTGTGGGACCGGGCAGCAACGTGGGGAAGGACGACGAAGGGCAAAAGCTTTCGGTGAAGCTGCGACACCGCTCGGGCGCGACCAGTGAAACGCTGGGCGGGCTAAAGCTCAGCTCGCCGCGATCCTTCTCTAGCAGCGTACTCCTCTCCCCTCCCAACGCCACGTTACAATGTGACACTGCGCTCAAAAAGTATCTCTCTTTCTCTGTGTGTCCTGTTCAGACTGACCGCTGGTACCAGCTCGAGTCAAAGGAAGACGGGAGCGCAGTAATCGGGGAGCTTCGGCTAATGATTCACTACCGCCCTGTACCGCCCCTTCCCCGCGTCCGATAAGCCTCTCTCTCTCTCTCTCTGTGTGTGTGTGTGTGTGTGTGTGTGTGTGCGTGCGTGCGTGCGTGCGTGTGTGTGCGTGCGTGCGTGTGTGTGCGTGTGCGCGTGGGTGGAGGGCGTGCGTGAGTGCGCACGCGTGGCACTCACGGGCTGCGTGGGCGTGCAGCAAAAGACGAAGGAGCGCGAGTTGTATTCTACTCTCAAGTACCTGAACAAATCGATCGAGGAGGAGGAGAAGGAGATCTTGAGGGAGGAGCAGCGGTACAAGAAGCGACACGGCAACCTCGTCAGCGTGCGGACGAGCCAGGACGACGCCTACGCCGGCCTGACCGTCACGCCCGCCACCAAGGCCAAATGGCGACACAGCGCGCTGGTCATCCTCCCGCCCACGTTGGGCGGCGAGAACCCCAACGAACTCCTCCGCCAACTCACCCACAAAAAGGAAGAGCTGGAGAGGGAGCTTCTCCAGCTCGACCTCGACCGGGGGGCCAGGGAGGAGGAGGAGGAGGTCAGAGCGCCGCTGGGCCGGGCCACCAAGTCCGAGAGCGATTGCGCCTCCTTAGGCCTCCCCCGGACCGACGAGCAGAGGGCGGCCCCCCGCCTGGTGATCAGCCCCTGCTCCTCCGACGACACAGTCACGCGCAAGCGGGGGGTCACGCTGGCCGTCCCTGGCGCGGAGGGCTCCTGACCCCCTTCCCTGCTGCCTTTAATATTACCATTTTCATGACTGCCCTCTTCCATTGCCCCTCTCTCAAAGGGGGGGGGGGTAACTCTGTCGCTGTTTGATGCTGTTTGTACAAGGCAGGGGGAGGAAGGTGTGCTCCCTCCCTTGTCCTTCGTAGACGCTGTTACGGCCTGGATGATCGCCGAAGATGTCGGGATGAGGGAGGCGAAGGGATGAGGTAGTGTCCAGGCCTCTCCAATTAGAGAGGAGATGGGGAGAGAAGAGAAAAGAGAAGAGAGGGAGAGAGAGAGAGAGGTTTCAGTCGGAGGGGTTGAGAAGGGCCGGGTCGAACTCCTTGAGGCCAAAGGTCATTGGCTTCACCTTGACGAAGATGGATTGCCGATTGTTCTTGATGTCCATGTACAGCAACGACGCCAGCGTGTTCTGCGGCGTCTTTCCCTTGGTCGAGAACAGCCCTGAACAACAACAACAAGTGCGCGTGCGGCGTCAGGCCACCGCACCGCCAATCCAACACACGCCAAAGACAAAGGGAGGAGGGGCGTGCGGACCTTCTTTGAGGCCCACTCGAACGATCTCGCGTGCGTCCATGGGCTTGCCCTCGCGTTTGAGGATGATCTCGGCCCCGCGCCGGAAGCTGGCGCCCGATGTGAGGTCGCTCCCCGACGCCGGGTCCTTCACCTTCACGCCGCCTCCGCCTCCGCCACTCTTCTTCTTCGTCGGCGTTCCTCCTCCACTGCCGGCGCTGCCGCCGGCCTCCCGCTTCTCCCGCTCCTTCCGTCGTCGGTCGCGGTCCGCCTTCTTCTTGGTGTCCTTGGCGCGGGGCGACGACGCGTGGGGATCGTCGTCGATGACGTCGGCCTCGAAGTCGAGGCCCCCCTCGCTGAGGTTGCTGTTGAACTCCTCGAGTATCTCCTGCTCCATCTGCCGCGTGCTGCTGCTGCTCGAGGTGGAGGCAGCGGAGGGCGACGACGACGACGACGAGGCACGCGGGCGGTGGCCCCCGCCCCCCACGTTCTGCTTGTGCGACTTCTTGGGCGGAAGGTGGCTCGACGCTCGGTGGCCGTTCGGCGACGACGACGAGGGAGAGGAGGAGGACACGTAGCCCGGCTTGAGGCTCGGGCTCGAGCTGCTGCCCCGCGACGCCCTCTCGTCATCGGCCGACGCGCTCCCCCTGTTTGCGTGCGACGCGCGCGCGTGATGTGTGAGGCGAGGACCGTGGGAGTGGGTGAGTGAAAGGAGAGGCGGCCGTACGGGTGGGCGCCGCCCTCGGGCAGGGCGGTGGTGCTCCTCACCCGCCGCCGCTTGGTGAGCGAGCCGGGCTTGCCGCCCGTCGCGGCCTCGTCTTCGTTCTCGTGGGCCTCGCGCTCGTCGTCGAACGCGTCGTCGGGCCGCAGTCGCTGCTGTCGCCGCTGCTGGCCCTCCGCCTGGGTGGGCGACGGCGGACCCGAATGGACCGTCGCCTTGTCCTCATACTACACGTATTCCACAGTGGCGCGCGCGCGCACGCGTGTACTTGAGTACACACGTCCATGTCGCGACACGAGAGGGGAGAGGTTACCTCGAGCGACGAGGGTTCGAGCTTGCGCTTGCGCGGAGGCACGGCCTCGGCGTCATAGCCCGAGCCCGGTAATCGGTGGTTGGCGGCCGCCTCAGCCGCGCGGGCGGGAGAGTGCTGCTGCTGGTGTTGGCTCGAGTAGGTGAAGGCGAGCTGCGCCAGGCTGGCCGGCGTGAGGGGCGGCAGCTCCGCGTCGATGCTGGCCTGTGCGCCCCGCACAGGCGGGGGCGGCGGGGGCAGACCCAGTCGCTGTCCCCAGTACTCCTCAAAGTACTTGGCCTGTGGCACACAACACACACACACACACACACACACACACACACACACACACACACACACACACACACACACACACACCTCCCCGTCAGCCACCTCCCTCTCCTCTTCATCAGGCGTGTGGTGCGTGTGTGTGTGCGTGCCTTCCACGGGTCAAGCGGTCGCTGCGGTCGAGTGATGAAGGCAGCAGCGTCGTCGCTCTCCTCCAGCTGCCCTGCCCGCTGTATCTGCTGGTATTGCTGTGTGCGATGCGTGCGCACGGGGCGGCAGCGGGGGGAGATGGGGCAAAGGCAGGGGGCAAGCGCTCTGGGTAAGCCGCGGTCCCTCCCCCACCCCCGATCCGTGGTCGCAGAGAGGGGAGGGAGGCGCACCTGCATGGCGACGTTGAGGTGCGTGTTGAATCGGAGGCACTCGGCCAGGGTCTGCGGGTCGCGTCGGTCGACCTCGGGGAGCAGCAGCATGAGCCGATCCTTCTCCTCGGCAGTGAACTCCTTCTCAAACACCTCGTCGTTGATGATTCCCTACGCAACCAAACAAACCAATAAAAAACCAAATGAGATTTATGAAATATTATTCAAGATAATAATAATAAAAAATAAAAACGACATTAAAAATGATTTTAAATAGATTCTTCAATTCAATTTTGTAATTAAATTTTTTTCTAAAAATATAAATAAATGAAACGCCGACAGGGGCGTACCTTGAGGTCGATGTCGCACACTTCGGAGATGGCCGAGCGCAGGGTCTCGGCGTTGGCGTCGGTGCGGGTGCGCTTCCGCTTGACGCGCTTGGGCGGCAGCTGGCCGCTGCGCTTGCCGCCCTTGACGCGCGGGGACGGGGCCGGGTCGAACTCGCCGTCCGACTCCAGCTCGGCGTCCGAGCCCGACCCGCCGTAGTCCTCGCGCTTGGCCACCACGCTACCGCCGCCGCCACAGTTGCCCGCGCCCACGCTGTTCTTCCGCGTTCGCGGCCGCTTCTTGGCCGACGTCGGTCCCGAGTCCTGCGCTGGCCTGCTGGCCTGCTGTGGCTGGGACTTGGCCCTCGCGCCTGCACACGCCCATACGTCAGTGGTGTCCCG
Organism: Acanthamoeba sp. SK_2022b; assembly: GCA_027943245.1. Lineage (NCBI taxonomy): Eukaryota > Discosea > Longamoebia > Acanthamoebidae > Acanthamoeba > Acanthamoeba sp. SK_2022b. The sequence continues at coordinate 152,860 of JANDJZ010000048.1, forward strand.
CCCAGCGCTGAGAACGGGGTGGTTGTGGAGGGGGGGGGGGCTGCGCGTGTCCCCGCGGCGTACCTCTTCTGTCGGGCGAGGGCGGCGCGGCTCGCTGTGCGGTGGGGGACGCCGAGGCCAGCCGCGGGGACGACGGAGCCAACGTGGAGCTGCCGAGGCTGTTGGCCGCCGTGTGGGGGATCGAGATCGACCGCCGCACGCTGGTGGCGTATAGGAGGCCCGGGGGGGAGAGGGGGGGGGCAGAGGAGGTCAGCTGTCCGTGGGCGCTCCCCGCTGCGCCGCCACAGATTGAAGGGGGGGGGCAAGCATACGTGGAGGGACCCTTGGCGAGGAGGGCCCGCTGTTGGTAGAGCACGTGAGCGGCAAAGAGGGAGAAGGCGCTCAGCTCGTCGGGGCTGGTGAAGGAGCACACGAGCGAGATGAACTGCTTCTTGATGGCCTCCAGTCGTTCGCCGCTGGCGATCGCGCCCGCCTTCCCGGCCGTCGTCGTTGCGGTGCTGCTGGTGGTGCTGGTGATGCTGCCGCCGCCTTCATTGCCATGCAGCCCTTCGTCGAGTGCGGCGGGCGAGGACAACCGTGGTGGCTTCACGTCGTCCTGCGGAGACCCCATGCCCAGCGCGGGAGACAAGTGCTGAGGCGCTTCGTCGCCGTGCCCCATGAAATACTGCGACTGGCTGTTGTTTGTAGTGCGCCCTACATGTGTGTTGTAGAAGGGGGGAGGGTAAGCCTTACGCCTTACAGCGCTCACGACACTTGCCGGCGTCATTGGGGGGAGCTCCCCAGAAGGGGTCACCCGGGGGGAGAGAGAGAGAGAGAGAGAGGAGGGGAAGGGCCCGCACCAGGCTTCGACACCACTCTTGGTCTCGAGGTGAGGGCGTTGGGTTCGTAGAGTGCCGCCAGCTCGCGGTGGAGGGGGGCCGAGCGCTTGGGCGCGCGAGGCGACTTGGGCGCACCAGCGACGTCGCCCCGCCCCAACAGCGAGGCCGAGGAGGAGGTCCCCGGTCGTGCGGGGCTCTGGGGGTCGTTCCCCGTGGACTCTGGCCGTGCAGCGCGTCGCTCCACGCCCTCTGCAGCGTTGCAGTCCTCTGTGGATGCTGGCGTTGCTGTCTCGCCTCCGCTGCCGTCCGTTGCCTCAGGAGAAGTAGTCATACCGGCCAACGCCGGCTCGTCGGGGGTCTGCAGCCTCTCTTCGCTGTTCCAAGGGACACCCCCTGGTTGCTCAATCTCAATCTCTGTTGGCGTAGAACGATCGCCGCCGGCAGAAGGCAGGGGCGCTTCCTTGGAGTTGCCGTTCAAGTAGCCGTTGTTAGCCGCCGGAGAGAGGTCCGATCCATCAAGATTGGCACATTGTTGGTCGGAGCCGTCCCAGACGGCAGTCCACATCGTCGCGGCTGCCTTCCCGTCAGCACCCGATTCCTTGCCAATCGCGATTCGGCTTTCATCGTCTCGCGGTTGCGATTGCGGGGGGGACGTCCGAGAGTCGGCGGGCCCTTCCCTCACAGAGGCGCCCGCCAGTTGCTGCTCCTCCATGCGTGCCGTCGATCTTATGTCGCAGGGGATCGCCGGAGGGGGCGCTACCAGCCCCGCACTTTCAGAGGCCTGTTGGCGTCGTTCGACGGCCGTGCTCATCTCCCTCCCCCTTCTACCCAACGTTAGTTCCGAGGTTGCCCGGTGCTGGCTCTTCAACCTTCTTTCTCCTCGTCCTTCTACGCTGTGTCGTTGCTCGGCCTAGTCGTGTTCCTTGCTCCCAAACAGCCCACTTGCGCGATGTGTGGAATGTTGTTCATTTTCATGCCAGGAAATTTCAAGCGCGAACGCGTTCCTTCTCTGTACGCAGAGGTAACATTCCACTACGCACAAGCACAGATGGACAAGCAGGACAGTTTGCTGGACTTTGAAGCCCTTGTGGCCAAGATCCGTGAGTTAGAGCTGGCTAATCAGGAACTGAAGCAAGAGAATTTGGAAGCCCAACATGAAGCTCAGAAAGCCCAATGTGAAGCTCAGAAAGCCCAACAGGAAGCTCAGGAACAAAGTGGAGGAGGAAAGGAGTACATTTTGTCTGCTTTTTTGTTGTTAATGATTCAATCTAACAAGTAAATGATAGGGCAGTTCCTTGACTGTGGCCTGCCCCCTTTGGGCCAATGCCAAGGCTCAGGTACCAGGGAGGCATCAGTGAATGAAAAGCACAAACCAGCTTGCCTGATTGAGCAAGAGCATCTGGTCCTGTGCAATTTGCCCCTGCACCAGCTGACAGCTACCCCAGCGTTTTGGGCAGCATTCAACAATGGCCTGTTGAATTCATGGTCAAGTGAAAGCCACATGCAAACTCTAGTCATTCAAGTCATGGCAGATGCAATCAAGCTTGCCAGTTTTAGCTTGGAAAATGTCCATCTCACTGTTGAGTTGGGTCTGACTCAGCTGCAGCCTGACATCTGGGTCATTGCTGCTAGTGGCATACCCATCAGTGTGATCAAGGTAAAGAGACCAAGCTCAACAATCATGGATCACTCTCAGGTGCACAGGCAGATATTTGACTACATGCACTGCGCCAAGACCTTTTTCAGTGTCAAGCATGTGTTTGGGATCATGACAACCTACACCCAATGGAGATTCTACTGGTTCAAGGAGAGCAACCACTACACTGCTGCCAACACTTGTGCTGCCATTGAAGACCTCCTCAAGGATGCGCCCACCAACAGTGCAAGACACAGCAACAGTGACAACAAGGACACCAACAATGCTCTAAACACAACTTCCACCCTGTTGGACAACAACTATGATGATGTGGAGGAGGATGAATCCCCATGCACCAAGGTGTACAACTCAGAGCAGGTTGGAACTGAGCTCGCAGCCATGCTGGCAAGCATTGTCTACAGGATGTGCAAGTCCCTGTGTGAGATCCAAACAAAGCTGCTGGCCAGTGTTCATGTCTGCATGGACCAGGAGCGTTGGTTCTGGGCTCAAGTCCCAAGAACCATTGTGGACATCAATGATACTGTCATGCCAACCAGATGCATGTCAAGGTTCTTCCTGCTGCAGGATCTTTGTGGAGGTGCCAACAGGCAGGCCTGGTGGGCCTGCATGACCAGCAGCACCAGCTGCACCATAAAGTTCAGCAAGGATGACTGGAAGAACCAGAGGCAGCAGCTGCTGGAGGCAGAGGCCCAAGTCTGGCGCATGGCCTACTACCCTGTGGTGGTGTGGTGGGTGGTGGTGAGTAGGTTGTGTGTTTGTGTTTGATTGGACAAAGAACAGGGGACTGAACAGGGGAAGAGTAGACTAAGGCCAGACAAAAGGAATCATGGCGAACCATTTTCTTTTTGATTATTATTTGAGCCGTAAAACGCTAACCACAATACAACTGCATTCTTGGTGTGGCGTCGCTCATGGATCCACCTGGAAGCTCCCGCACATATGACCAGGTAGTGTGACTGCGATTCATGCTGCACTCCCGTCGCTGCCCAGGCACGGTAATTGATTATTTTTTATAAATTGTTACAGGATGTGCTGGAAGCCATTTTGAATGAGGCCTCCACCGATGATCCCCTGCTGGACAATTCTGCACTCAGCCTGGACGAGATCCTCAAGGGTGGGGGCGACTTCGACGAGCATTTGGGTCTAGATGCGCAGCCGAGCAGTGCTCCTTCTGCTCGCTCCGCGCCCTCGCCCTCAGCTTCCCCCTCCCTCTCCCCCGCTTCCGTCCTCGCAGCCAGAGCCCCAACGCGCCCCGTCGCTTCGCCATCGCCCACCGCAGTCTGGGTCTCCGGTTCGCCTCATGCCTCCATTATGTGTGCTGCAGCCTGTTCTACTGACACCCTGCCCGCCCCGCTGTGTTGGCGCCCTCTCCGTGGTGGCGCTGCACCTCGCTGGTGGCAGGCACGAGAGCGACTGCGCCGGCAGCGCCGCCCAAGCCTTCTGCAGCTGCGCCTCCGTCCGGCAGCTCCACGCCCACATCCACGCCGGCCACCCCGTCTGGCTCCTCGTCGCGGCAGCGCACTTCGTCCCTCCTGGTACACCAGCACGGCCCGTGTACGGTCCCGAGGGACAGCGCTCATCGCCACCGCCATGGGCAATACTGGGGGCACGTGCAGGCGCAACAGAACGGAGGGAGCGGCACGCGGTCGAGTCTGAGCGCTAAGCCCAAGAGCGTCGATGCGAGTGTCCTGGAGGTACTGACGTGCCCAATACATACAAAATCGCGTTATGGGGGAGGGGGCGTGGCCTCACCACTCCTCCTCCTCCTTCCTGGTCATCCCTTTCTGCTGCTGCGGTGCATGACAGAAAATATTGAACGAGGACGACGACGACGTCGATCTGCTGATCGGATCGACGGCCTTTGGCGGGCAGTCGACGCCGTTCTCGCCGTACGTCTCATCCCGGGAGAACAAGCAGCGATCGGGCAGCATGACCAAGGTGCGTGCGTCTGCGTTCTTACGGTGATGCTGGTTGCTTACTTGCTTCTGTGTTGGGCTCTCCGTGTAGCCCACGCTACCTTTTGGGAACTGTGCGTCTAACGGCCAGCAATCCTCGCTCCGCGTCAAGGAGTTCAAGTTGCCCACACTCGACATGCTTCGGTACGCGCTCGGCCTCCTTTCCCTTTCCCTCACGTGTCTAATGTGCGCATGAGACTAAACCCCAAATAAATTTTATTTTATAATATACTTATAATTTTAATTTTATATTATTTTTATTTTATTAATGTGCGTCCAAATAGGCGAAAAGAGGAGAAGCAGCCGATACTCCTGCCAAAGCCCCTGCGCAAGATCTCTCAGACCATGTCCTCGGAGGGCATGCGGAGAGAGGCCGGCTTCCCCACCTGCATCGCCGTATGCGCTCTCTCCCCACCTCCCTCTCCGCTCTGCTCATCGGTGCCGCTCGTGACTCACGCGCTCGGCTCACCTTCATTCGCGTGGTGGCCCGGACCGTCATCAAACTGAATGCAGATCTCGGGTCGATTCATAGCGGTCGGTACTGCGCATGGCCTGATCCTCCTGTTCGACCACCGGCAAGACCTGAAGCGGATCATGGGCACCTCCATCGGTATGCCTCACCGCGTCTCTCCTCCATTGTCTCGCAGGGAAACTGCTCGTTGCTCGCTCTCACCGCCCCCGTGGCCGTGCGGACAGATTTCGAATACGGGCCGGTGACGGCTGTGGACATCTGCGACACGGCCGAGAGCGTGTGGCTCGCCTGCGGCCACGAGCGCGGCCACGTCGTGCTGTGGGACGCGCTGTCTGGCCGGAGGTATTCACTGCGAACGCCCACCAATTTGTGGACCGACACTCGTCTAACTACGGCCCGCTGACTTGTGTGTGTGGGCCACGTGCGCGCTGGCCGCAGCGTCAAGACGCTGGACGACATCCACACGTCGGCCATCGTCAGCCTGCGGTTCATCGACGAGAAGGGCAGTCTCCTTTCCGTGGACCTCGCTGTACGTCAGCAGTCGCTCCTCCCGCCCTCCACAACCGCGATGAACAGACCTCTCGCGGAGTTCACTCCTCACTCGTGCGCGCACACACACAAACAGGGCCAGGTCTTTCGGCTGACCCTTGCCAAGTCGTTCTGGTCGGGCTGGGTCGTCGACGTGGCGATGATCCTCAACGGCAAGTCGGGCCAGATCCTCGCCCTCTCGCCCCTCGTCCCGTGCCTCGGCATGGACCACCCCATCGAATCCTCAGGTCTCATCGCCATGTGTCTGGCCCACCTGGTATGCCTCCCCCCTCGCCGCCTCACCGCCTCGTCTACGCGCTGGCTGACGCGTGAGGCCCTCGACCACGCCAGACGATGATCGTGCGGCTCTCTCCAAACGTGGAGATCCTCTACAAGCTGCCGCGCCCAAAGGAGACCACGGGCTTCGAGTCGCCCATCCTGCCCTACCTCGCCTGGCGCCAGATGGCAGCTCGCAAGGGTACACACACACACACACACACACACACACACACACACACACACACACACACACACACACACACATGCACACGCTTCGCACTTGTGTGGGGACCTCATACGTCGCGGGCATGCGTGTGCGTTAAGATGCGAGCGGTCGAGTGCGCGTGTACGACCCGATGCTGGCCGTGTCGTGGGGCCCGTGGATCCAACTCCTGCAGATCTCCTTCGAGCCTCAGCGATCGACCATTCAGTTCGTGCCGCGCGGCACCCACCGAAGCGACGCCAACATCTCCGGCATGGACTGGCTCGGCCAACGGGTATCCCTACGCACCTACCACACAAACACACACGCCCTCATCTTTGCCACACTACTCACGCACCATTGGTCGGTGTGCGTCGGTGGTGATGGCATGGCCTCAGGTGATCGTGTTCTTGAACGTCAAGGACCAGCTGCGCGTCTTCGATCCATTCACGGTGGAGGAGATCGAGACCATGGACGTGAAGGCCCTGGGCCTGGTCTACCACACCCGCTTCGCCAAGGCCGACTCCTTCCACCACTCCTTCCGCTCGCACAAGGTTGGTCGGCGGCCGCTCTGTTTCGCCATGCCCTCCCGTCTCCCCTGCAAGCGTTAGGCACGAGACGCTGACGTCATCACGCACGCGCGTTGCTATGTGCGTGTGGTGGTGGTCGGCGATGTGGCAGGAGCGGGTCTACCTGCTGGGCATGGAAAAGGTTCACTCGGCCCACATACTGACGTGGGAGGAGCGGCTCGCGCTGCTTGTCGACAAGAACAAGTGGCTCGATGCCCTCTCGCTGGCGCTCGATCTCTACGAGGGCCGCGCCAAGGCCGTCGTCGGCCTGCCCGCCGATCTCGCGGCGCGCAAGGAGGTCATGTCCGACAAGATCATCGAAATCCTCATTTCGTATGTACATATCACCACTACGGTACCACGACCCGCCTCACCCCCCATCTTTGGGATTTGTTGACTTGCGCTTTTCTCAACTGAGGCGTCACGCGCGTATGTGTGGTCCCAGAGCGAGGAGGCTCGCGAGGCGGACGACCTATGGGTGGAGGTGTGCGCGGTGTGCCTGGAATACCTGCTCCACATCGATCGCACAGAGGTCCTGTTCCGGGACATCTACTCCATGTTCGTGCAGGGCGACAAGCAGGAGCTCTTCCTCCAGCTGCTCGAGCCCTGCATCCTCTCCGACCGGTTCGTTTTACCTCGCGTGCACGCCATTCTCTCCCCCCCCCGGTGCTGACCGTCCAGCGCCGTGCCTGTACAGGCTCAAGTTTGTCGGGCCCGAGGTGATGCAGGCCTTTGTGGAGTACAACGCCAAGCGGGGCAAGCTGGCCATGGTCGAGCGCTGTATCCTGCACCTCGATATCGCCTCCATGGACTTCCACCAGGTCCCTCCCCAGTCCCCTCCCCGCCCCGTTGTCGCGCCGCACAGGCTGACCGATTGTGGGGGGGGCAACACAACTGACGACAGGTGGTGACGGTGTGCCGAGAGCACGAGCTGTGGATGGGCCTCATCTACGTGTACAACAAGGGGCTGGGGGACTACCTCACCCCGCTGGACTTCATGATGCAGTCGCTTCAGGCGCTAATCGCCTCTCCGCCGGTCGCCGACGAAGCCACCACTCGCGAATGGAGCACGCGACTGCGCGGCCTCGCCGACAGGACCTTTGCCTACCTCTCCATCTGCCTCAGCGGTACCCGCACACAACACAGCGTGCTGGCCCGTCTTTGTGGTTCTAACGCGGTTTTCGCTGTTTTCGTTTCGTGTTTGGTTTTTCGTTTCGTTTGGTTTTTTGAAGCCTCCAGCAACGACGAGTCCTCGACGGGGGCGATCCCGGCCAAGCTCGTGGCCAGCGTTAAAACGCAGATCTACACCTATTTATTCATTCCGACCCTTCCCAACGGTTCGCTCCCCTTCCCGTCATGCTCCACGGCCGCTGTGACACGCCCGCAGTTGTGTCCGGCCTGGGTGAGCTCACACGTCAGTTTCGTGTGTCGTGATGTTGTTTGTGGGGGGGGGCGGGGGCGAGCAGACGCGCGGGAGTATCCGCGCCTGTGTTGGCTGGCGCAGGTGGACATGGCCGGGTTCCTCGCGGTGATCGGCATCGCGCTGGAGGATCCCGAACGGGCTACCGCCTCGCCCCTCAACCACCAGACCATATTCCACATTCTCCAGGACCTCGTCCTCGCGCGACCCGCTGGCACACCGCAGGCCCCAACCAACAGCGGCTTTACGGTGAGTCGTCCTGCCCCCCCCCCACAAACCTATCCCATGGCCAGCGAAGCGATGCCTGACACTCTACGTCGTGCGTGCGTGCGTGCGTGGACTCGTCGCGGATGCGGGGGGGGGACAGGCGGTCGACGTGAACCTGTTCCTTAACTTCACGGGTAAGTACGTGGCCAAGCGGGTCATCAACGTGTCGGAGGAGATGCTGAAGCGGGTGCTCGTCCACCTGACGCGCGGCGGCGCGCGCGAGGACGGGCCCGAGAGAGAGCAGCTCATGCTCAACCTCGTCCTCGCACATCCCGGCCTCCTGGACCAGTCCCTTCTCATGCAGCTCGAGAACGCCACCCCATACCCCTTGTACGTCGTACACGATTGTCGTGTGTCGTGTGTCGTGTGTCGTGTGTCGTGTGTCGTGTGTCGTGTGTCGTGTGTCGTGTGTCGTGTGTCGTGTGTCGGTGGGCAACGCCTGCTCATCTGGAGTATGGCCACACCAGTTACGCTGTGTCGGAGCTGTGGTACCGAAAGACCAACGACTACAAGAACATTCTCAAGTGCTACCTCAACCACCCCGTTCGTAAGGTGCGCTCAGCAGTGTCCATGTGACTGTGCTGCGCTGCTTGCAATGCTCTCCCCCCCCCACTTCTGATGTGTGCGTCGTAGCAACTTGTGTTTGGCGCGGTCCAAGAACTGCTTAAGGAGACAATGACGAACGAGAAGGCGAGAGAAACGTTGACCAAGGAGACGCTCGGGGTCGTGCGAGAGCTGATCGGAATCAACCCCAAGGAGACCGCCGCCCTCATCCAGAGCTTCGTCGCCCCCGGTACACTCCCACTTCTCTCCATCCATGCATGCATGCATGCATGCATCCATCATCGCGGCCGTGTACACAAGCGCATGCGCTCACACTTCGGCACAGGCGACGACGAGCAGATCACTCGAATTCACCAGCAGGTGACCCGGCTGCTCAAACCGTACCCACGGCTGCTCTACCAATACCTCCACACCCTGTTGGGCCCGCGCAAGCAGACGAGAGGCGAAAGGTATTGATATTATATTATTTCTTTTCTTTTATTAATTTTTATTTATAAATTGTTGAAAATAATAATTGATTTTATTTATGTCAGCGGCGACAATTGCTAACTAGTGTGGATGGCAGTGCGGAGGAGCAGTTGAGGCGAGCGGGGCAGGCGGCTCGCCGGGAGCTGCAGGAGCAGTACCTGCGCCTCATGTGCGAGTACGAGAAGGGCCTGGTGCTGGGCTACCTCGAGTGGCTCGACACCTCGGGTGAGATCATGCCCCCGATCGATTTTTGTCTGCGGGTGCGTGCGGCTTCCACACTGCCAACCACCGCAACACCACGCCACTGCACCACCACACAACCTCAGAAGCCCCACACACACCACCACCACACCACTACACCAACCACGCCACACCACACCGCCGCTTCTCGCTTGTTGCCTATCAAACCTCACCGACGGGTCTCTCTCTCTCCATCCACGAAACGTGTGGCCGTGGGCGCCTCAGGTGACGCGAGAATTCGGATTGGCCGATGCGCAAGCCTATCTGCTCGAGCGCATGGGCGACCTGGTGTCGGCGCTGGAGATCCTGCTCAAGGACCTCGACGCCGCCATTCAGCAGATGATCAAGTTCCACCAGTCCGCACCGCCCGCCGCCCCCACCGCGCCCGCCATCTCCACCCTCTCTCCCAGACGAGGTACCCCATCGCCTTTGATAGCGCCTCCCTCCTGGGGGGCGGCTGCTCATCTCTCGGTCGCCCGTTTGCGCAGCGTTCCCCGAAACGGCGGAGGAGAAGGCCGTGGTGGAGGGGCTCGACGCCGGCATTGCCTTGTGCCAGCGCAATTCGCAGCGGCTCGAGGAGTCGGAGAACGAGGTGCGTCATACATACGGCCGCTTCGGTGAACTGACGGGCGGCTTCTCCCCCCCCCACGCACACCGCTGATGGTCATTCTCTCTCTTCATCCACGAAACGTGGCCAGGTGCTTTGGTTCAAGCTGCTCGACGCAGTCGTCATTCCGCTGCGACGGCTCAAGAGCCAGCGGAACCGCATGAAGGTGACCAAGCCCAACTTCGCCCCGACGACCGGCGGCCCCAGCCAGAAGATGGACGGTACGAGCCCCCCCCCCGCATGCCGACGTCGTCAACGTTGGCTCACCGCGGAGGTCCCTGTATGTGCGTGTGCGGCGTATTCCAGCCCTCAAGAGGAGCAAGCAGGGCCTGGAGGAGGCGATGCGGGTGATCCTGTCCAACATGATGGGTCACGTCCAGCTGCGCGCCATTCTGGACAAGATCGTGCAGGAGCACGGCGCCGACGAGTTTGGCGACTTCCGCTGGATCCTCTCCGGTGCGTCTCCCCTCTCTCTCGTGCAACTGCACCTCCGCCTCGTCTCACCCTCTCCCCTCCCTTTCTCCGTGTGCGTGTGTCGGTGGCCTTTGCCAGCCATGACGGACCAGTACTCGTATGAGATCTCCACCATGCGAACAGTTTTGCATCTGGTGCAGGGCGACACCAACCGGTCGGTGCAACAGCTCTACAAGGCCCAGCGAAGGTACACGCCTCGCGCAGACACGGGAAAGAGGGGGAGGGGCTCGCGCGCCCGCGCCGAAGACTGACTCGCCGCTCGCGACTTTGTGCCCAGGGGCGTGTCGTCGGCGGGCAGCACGTGCAGCCAGTGTCGGCGTCCGTTCCTGGACTCGAGCGCGCTCACCGCCCAGCCCGCGGGGACTGCGGAGGGCGGCGAAGCAGAGGGGCAGGCCGAGGTGGTGATGCCCGCTGGCATCGCCCTCTTCCCGTGCACCCACGCGTTCCACGCGCCCTGTCTCGGGCGCGCCCAGGCCTGTCCCCTATGCAGCAAGCAGAAGCGACCCAAGGTCAGCGCCAGCACTGACGACCTGCCGCGAGAGGCTGTCGCCCGACCACCACAAACCATTCAAGACTCGATCCAGGACATGATCTCTGGCACCAGGGGCGCTCTGGTGCGCTTTGTTCTCTCCGCCTACTCTTACCCCAATACGGGCTAGCCCCTTACGCCTTTTGAAACAGGCACAGGGCAGCGCCGCGAACGTCAACGGCTACACCATGCAGGACTACCTCGCGCGGCTCGACAAGTACAAGCCTCAGGAATATTCGAGGGTGAGCCCCCTCTCCCTCGCCCCCCCCCCCCACCGTTGCGGTCCTAATCTTCTACTGACCCACGACTTCTTGGCCGCGTAGTTGCAAATGCTGTACAAATTGGCGGGCAAGGGCCAGCAGGCGGGAGGACGGCGACGAGTCGACGCCACGTCGCCAGTGAGGCCGCAGTCCGAACGAAAGGGATGGCGCGGGGCCACCCGCCTCACCGCGGAGGACATAGAAAGGGAAGGCTTCCGTCTCTCCCGGCCGCACAACTGAGAAAGAAACCTCACTCAGCGACCTGTCTCGAGACCAAGTAAACCAATGTTCTCGTTCGTACGAAAGCACACGTTTTACTCGTCGCATTGGCTGGCTGTCGAACCGTCAACTGGTTCTGCCAAGTTCTGCCAAACCTCGTACATGACCTTGCCCTTTGGGTTTGTGACTCGCTTCCTGGCCCGGCCAGCGCCACTTGTCCCGCGAAAAGGCACAGAAAGGTCCAATGAGCAGGCGCATGGTTTTTACGCACCGGGATTTTTCCCGCCACCGGTTGGATTTCGGCCAGTTTTGCGTCTGGATTCCACGTGCCTCGCATTTTATGGTGGGCGACGGTGAAACTGGTGGGAAGGCGGCAAGTTGCCTGCGTGTGTAGCAATCAGGGGAGGGGCGGCGAGGTGGACTATGGCACCGAGCCATTGAGTAAGAACGGCCGTCAGAGTAACCACCGGTCGACCATTGCACAAGACCATCTTCCTGGCCGGCGTTCTCATTATCTCCAAGTGCTCGGCTCGCGCTACAACCGGGCTCTCTTCGCTCGCGGACCAGACTCGGCCTTAGGTACTCTATCCTCAGTTGGCTTGGCTCCCTTTATTGTGCTTACCTTTCTCTTTTACACTCATTCTTCTCCTGCTGTCTCTGCTGCTGCCCCTTTACAGGTGCTCCAGCGCTCAGACTGAAGCAACCAACGACGGCACTCCCCGTAGTAAGTCCTCCCTGTATTGCAGCTCCTGATAGAAACGCGCTGTGGGTAAGTACTCTTACCCCTTACGCACTCAACAACTAGCGCCTTGAGAGCTCTCTGATGAGACGCAAGCTAAGCGCCAGAAGCACGACAAGACGCAAATGAACCCGAGCAAGTACTTCAAGCCTCGAGTGGCCTCCTGCGGAGCCGTGCCCCGCCAGCTGGCAGGGCAGCACGTCACAACGGCCGCCTCCCTCCTCGCTACTACCACAGTCATTACCCACAGCGACGAGGTCAACTCCCAACTTGCGCGCCACCTCAGCTCTTCTTTCAACCTACGCGGTACGAACCTCCTCTCTTCACTCTGGCCTCTCACCGACTCACCTTGCCCACGTGTAGAGTCTTCATCGTGTATTGCACACTACATCTTCCCCACTCTAGGCAGCCTTGCGTTCTTGGTGTACGACCTCGCAGAGGTGTCGACTAACCTTAAGAGGTTCGATAGTGCCATCAAGAGGATCACGCAACTCAAGGACACGTTCCGCAATGCCTACGTGTGCGTTATCATGAACCACAGCAACAGCGCCGAATCCAGGACATTCATGAAGTTACAGTTCAGGTACTAGACCTCGATGGCCTTAATTACGCCCTCACGCTTCGAACCTGAGCTCGTGAGTTGTTAGGTTTGCGTCCAAGCCAGGCTTTATACCGTGTAGAAGCGTGGACGACTGTCACGAATCGATGCTCGCTCTGAGCCAAGCCCACAAGAAGGACATCATAGCCCAGAAGCTCGAGCGGTTCAAACAGGTGCGCCCCCTCCCATAGAGATAGACACTTTATTCAAGTGGATGGAGACTCACTTGGCTGCGTAAAGATGGAGTCTCAGGCTATCTCTCCTGAGGCAGCCATAGATGTGCTGTTGACAATCCCTGGGATGAAGCTACAGGACTGCCTCACGCTCCAGCAAGCCCTCGGTGGGCTCTCCAACATCGCACAAGCCTCGGTGGAGGACATCCTGCGCTTTACTTCTCTCGGCAGAGAGAAGGCGAACGCGCTGAGCGAGTTCTTCGTAGAAGACACCAGCCTCCTCGCCTGACCCACACACCTCTTTTGTGCCTCCCTGTACATAGTAGGAGATACCAATAGGCTGCCACGTTCCAATAAACCTGTGCCAGTACAGGTGCAGACTATGTAGATAGCAGTGAAAACAACATTATCTTTGGGTAAATGCTTCGTCAAGCCGTACGTTAAGTCGCGCTTGATAGCCACCTTTAAGATTGACGCAGCCTTTTTTGTCCTCCTTTGTCGCACCTGTTCTGGTGCAAGTCTCGCAAGTCTCTGGTGTGTGCTATGCTTGGCTAAAACAAATCGCGGACGACCACGGTAGGCCTTTATTGGAGAAGCTTGGCCAGGGGCGCTTGAAGTTGCGCAGCGGTGGAGCCGTCGTCAGGACGTGGCTCTGTGTAGGAGATCGCTTCCACATAGAATTGGGGAGCAAAGTCAGTCACGTAGGCGTCGTTGGCCCATCGGTCCACGAGATCACGCTCCCAGGCCGTGGAGTCCTTAAGGCCAACGTTGACCTGCACCTGTCCCGAGTTGGTAGCGCCCTTGACGACCAGGGTCAAGCGGTCGAGTGTTATGTTCAGTCTAGAACTTACGACGTCAAGAAAGGCGGAAGAGTTGAGGCCGCCGATCTGGATGTCGTCGTTGAGGAGAAACTGCAGGTCGATCGCACGTTCGACAGGTCCGTCGGGGTAAAAGTACGCGACGTAGGTGTCTTGGTAGCGGTAGGTGTAGGAACAGCTACTCCCATCTCCCGAGCTCGTACGCCGGCTGTGTGTCTTGCACTCACCAGAGCTGAGAGAGTTGTCTTGGTAGTAGAGCGCGTTGCCGGTGAAGTTAAATTCCTATAGAGAACTCCTTGAGCGAGAAGGCGAAAATGCGCTCTTTCTCGTGGCCGGAAAAACGAACCCCATTAACTGTGTTCAACTGGAGCGTAAAGGCGGGGGAAGCCAGAGGGCGGACGACGTATGCGCAGCGACCCTCACAATTGTTGGGGTCGCTGGAACAACCACCAGGAAAGCAGCAGATCTGCGTGGTGCACAGCGTATCCAAGTCCGCATACACCTGAGAGGAGTTTAAGTGTTTGGGAGGTCCCTACGTGTTTCTGTAAGAAAGAGGCTTTTCAGTACCTGCGCTGTGGCGAGGGGGTCAGCCACCACAAGCAACTGAAAGGTGAACAGGACAGCGGCGAGAAGGAAGCACGAGCGCATTGTAGTTTGTTTATGCTGTGGCCGCGCGATTTAAGCGTGATCAAGACTCCGCAATTATATTGTTGCAGCGGTTAATGGTGGATAAGATTGTTGTGTGGTAATGCTATCGCGATCCCACTTGTATATGTAGCGTGGTATGGCTGGAATGAGAAAAGCTCGGGAGAGTGCTCGTGGGCCACTTCAGTGAGGAGAGGCAACTACCCCATTCATTGCCTAGGTTTGAGTTTTCAGAGACCTACCGGTTCGCGAGGGAAGCACCTGGAGAAGAACACCCGGAATCCGGAAGAGTGACTTAAGGCTGTGTGATAACGTTATGTTGTAGTCTAGCGTACACAGTGAGACTTCATCATTCCTCCTCCTCTTCGTTTTCATTTACATTTTCGTACTCGGCGGGCGCCCTCTCTTCTCCCTCCTGTTCTGCGGCCTCGCCCTCCGTTTCGTCCTCCACCGCCATCGCGTCATCTGTGTCCTCCGGCTCTGTCCTGTGTCCCTCTTCCTCCTCCTCCTCCTCCTCATCCTCCTCATGCTTGTCTTGATCGTCCTCAGCTTCTTCACCCTCAGTTACGCCGTTCTCCTCCGCCTCCATCCCGCCGCCCTCTGTCGCCATCGTGTGCACAGTAGGCCCCTGCGCAACAGCTCCTGTGTGTGTCTCCGCCTCTCCTTCGCTTGCTTCGTCTCCGGTCAACTCCTCCTGCTGCTCTTCTTCCCGCAGATGATCGCCGACCCCCGCTCCGTTCTGCTCCAGGTGCCCCTCCTCCTCCTCCTCCTCCTCCCCATCCTCGACTTCTTCGTCTTCAACGCCGTTTTCCTCTTCGTCCTCTACAAACTGGACCTCATCTTCTTCATCAAAGTCGTATCCGTCTTCTTGGTCGTCCTCCACGTCTTCTGCCGTCTCGGTGTCTGAGTCGCTCTCCGTCTCCTCCAGCTCCACCACCTTCATGCCCCACAGGTTGGCCTCCAACTGCGCACACACACACGCACGCACACACACACACGGCCAGGAGAACGGAGAGCGTCAGAGGCAGTCAGAGTGTGCGAGAGGGAGTGAGTGAGAGGGGGGGGAAAGGCGATGAGCTCATACCAAGGCCGCCTCCACGTCGGCCTTTCGCGGTCGTCCCCTCTTTCGCTTGACCGGGAGGAAGTTGGCCGCCCCGCCGGCCGGCGCCGAGGCCGACGACGGTGCGTTGGGGTTGGTTGGGTTCCACACAAACTCGAGCTCGTCGAGTCGCCGGATGCGGTCGGCCGCCAGCTTGCCCCGCCGTCGGTTGCCCCGCACGTCGTGCACCCACTGGTACAGCGTCTTGTACGCTGTGGTTTTGGCGGTGGGGTTTGGGAGGGGGCAGTCAGTTAGCAGGCTACGTAGGCTACGTGGTGGCTTGCTGCAAAAGGTTGGAGGGGGGGGGGCGTGTACCGGGATCGGTTTTGGAGATGGAGCAGGTGCCGTGGATCTCCTTGTACTTCCTGAGCTGTTCGAACCGCTCCTCCCACGTCTTCTCCCACTGGGTCTGGAAGTTCCACGTGAAGTCCAGTTTGTCCAGCCTCGCCACCTTTTCTTCATCCAGCTTGCCCTATTTTTAATATTTAGTAAATTATTATTATTATTGTGTGTTCAATAAATGTCATTTAAAATAAATGATATTAAAAAAACAAATGGGAGCTCCCCAAGGCCACGCAGGTCGTACCGCTCTCTTTCGCTCCCGCATCTGCGCAACCCACGCCCCGAGCCCGGGATTGTCCTCCCACTTCTTCGGCACCTTGGAGTGGCCGAACCTGCGCCCCCCCCCCCCCAACACATCGACCAACGTGTGAACCAACGTGCGAGGAGGAGAGGTGGGGGGAGGAGGAGGAATGGGAGGGCTAGTACTTCTGCCAGTACTCGACGAGGTCGTTGTATCGCTCCTCCCAGACGTCGTCGTTGATTTCGACTTCGGCGCTCTTCCTGCGGCCCTTGGGCGGCCGCGCCGGCGTCGAGGCCTTGGCGAGCTCGGCCGACTCGTCGTTGACCAACTCGATCTCGTCGTCGTCGCCGGTCTCGGACGCGCCCGAATGGATGCGCCATGTGAAGTCGAGCTCCTCCAGCTTCTGCGTGCGCTCCTCCGACAGCTTCCCCTTTCGCTTGTACTGCCGCATCGCATGTCTGCATCGTGCGTGCGTGCGTGCGTGCGTGCGTCCATTCATCGCTCAGCCACACTATCCCAACGCACACGCGCACACGATGGCGGGAGAGGCAGGACGTACACCCAGGTGCCGAGGGCGAGGTTCTCGTCCCACATCTTGGGGACCCGGCAGTGGCCAAAGCGGTCGCGGAAGTCGCGCAGCTGTTCGTACTTCTCGACCCACTTCTCCTCCTGCGTCTGGTGCTCGGGATAGGACCCGTCGGCCAGGTCCTCCATCTTCTTCCGCTTGGTCTGGACCTCCTTCTTGCTGATGGGCGACGGGTAGACGAACGCCTTCTTCTTGAGGTCGCTGTCCTCTTCGCTCTTCCGCCGCTTCTCGTTCTCCTCCACGAGCTTGGCGGTGTAGGCCGAGAGCTCGCGCGCCCACCCGCAGATGGGGTGTTCCGGCGGGTTGTAGAGCAGGCAGTTGGCCCATATCTGGCCCACGTCGGCCAGCAGCTCCTGGCTGTCCACATACTCCCCTGATCGATCCACGCACACACACACACACACACACACACACCACAACACACACACACACACACACACACACACACACACACACACACACACACACACGCGCGCGCATCACATGCATAGCACACAACACACGTGAGGAGAGGAAAGGCGGCGAGTGGAGAGACGGTGGCGGTGTGAGTACCGGTGGCGAGGGTCTTCTGCACGGTGCTGAGGTCCATGGGTTGCTTCACCACGTCGAAGTAGTCGGGGATGTTGAGCGCCACGGGATCAACGGGCTGATTGAACGGCCAGGCGTTGGGGTGGGCCATCAGCTTCTCTATGATTTTCTCGTAATCCCTGTAGAGATCGCTTCCTTCCGTCCATTTACCCAAATCTCGCTTGATTCGGCGTGAAGATCTCGTCTTCACTCCATCATCTGCATCGCCTGATGCTGGTGTGTCTGCTTGTGCGGCGGTGGCCGTGGCCTCTCCATTTGCTGACTTTCTGGCCCTCTTCTGTTTGCAGAGGCGTGGCAGGATGAGAAACTGATTAAATCGCGAAGAGGACAAGATCAAGATACCTTTGGTCCTGGTGTTGCTTTTCCATGATAATCGCCGTCGGTGCTCGTCTTGGCCATTTTGCCCTCCATCTCGTCAAAGATGCGCTTCGCCTTTTTGTAGCCGATGTTGAGGGCCCGTCGCAAGTGCTCCACTGAGTAGTTCTCGCCTTTTCACAACACATTGGGGAATTAGTTGGATGGCGATTATTTCCGTTATGATCGTAGATGATGATCACGGTGGTACAGCGGGGTGCCTCGATGCACTACCTTCGCTCTTCCGCTTGAGGATGTAGGCCCTCACATCCTCCTCTGTGGTCGTTTCCGCCGGCTTGGGCGAGACCCCTTTTCGCATTTCGCACCGCAGTGTTTCTGTAACGATCTCCAAGCCTTTGGGCCGTTCTGTTGTTCTCTCTACACGTGTTATTTCTTCTCGACTAGCGCACAGTCGACAGAAATTGTGCCCGCCGATGCATCGGTCGTGACCGCAACGCGTGGCTCGAGCTAGACGCTGGGCATCGCTTGGAGAGGCCTACGCAGTCAATCCCTTGTACAAGACGATACTAGAAGAGTCTACACACAATACGGTTCGCACTCGGCGATGCCCACAGTGGGCGACGTGCGCACTTGGCCGCAGTAGTTGCGAACCCGATCCCGGCACTACACCACATCACACCAAGCGTGTAGAGGGACACTAGCTGCATTCTTTGCGAAGAGGATACACACTTGAAAGAGGTTCTCCTTACTTCCTCCTGCCGCCGCCAGACCTCCTGCCCCTGGTGAGGGCGCTGGCGCTAAAGGCAAAGTCAACGGCCAGCGGCTGACCCATGAACTGAGCGCCGTTCATGCCGTCAATGGCGGCCTGTGCTTCCTTCCTGGTCTGATACTCGATAAGAGCATAGCCCTAGGAGATTGAACAGATGAGCGAGCTGGCTTTCATTTTGAAGGGATTGCGGTGCAGCAGCGATTACCTTCACAAAACCGGTCCTGCGGTCGAGCGGCAGATGAATGTTCTTGATCTCACCGTAGTCAGCGAACTTGTCGTGAATGTCATCCTCCTGTGCTTCCTCATGCACACCAGTGGCGATGACAATGTAACCCTCAATTGCTAAAGAAAAATTCAAAAAACCTTGGTGGTTAGGCACAAAATGGGAAGGCTTGATGCGGGTGGAGATGGTAATGTACATTTGCCGGGCGTAAAGCCTGATGATGTGTCCATTCTATCATCGGATCGGCTGTCGAGCCTATCGTAGGCCTCAGAGCGGTTGGAGGCCATCGATCTAGCAGTGCTTCCTCGGCCCTTCACTCGCACCTCAGATCGAATGCGGCCGCGAGTACCCTCATCGACGCTGTTATCCGTCTCGAAATCGATGCCAGAATCGTCGGCCTCTACCGTAATGCTCAAATCGTCGCCTTCCATCGTCTTCTGGTCCTTTCTATCTTAAAAATCAATCTGCCGTTTGCGCCCCCCAGGAAAAAGACAGAAAAAAGAGAAAGAAGCAATTACAAAAGAAATAACCAATCCGTTACAAAAAGAAAACTCCGCGTTACTGGCCCACCGGCCTTCTCGTGGTCGCCGCTGAAGGAGCCGAGGCCGCGGTGCGTGGCTTGGCGCTGGCCGAGGCCGTGCCTCCAGTCGCGACGCTTGGATTGAGGCCAGTCGACGGCTTCTTGACCGTCCCGGCCGCCGACAGGACGCTCGCCTTCGCGGCCGGCCGCGTGGTCGTGGTGGTGGTCGCCGTTGGTGGCCGCTTTGGAGCTGCACGGCCGACAAACGCGTGCGCAGGCGGTGTTAGAGCGTGCTGTCGCATCATTGAGGCGCGCAAGGCCTGCTCACAACACGCACGCACGCATGCACACGCACAGCGGGTCCAGTGGGAGTGTACCTGTCGCGGCAGTCGATATGGACGGCCGGGCGCTGCGCGGCGCCACGTTTTCCTTGGTCGGGGCTGTGGCAGGGGCCGGCTTCGTGGTGACCGACGACGGTCTGGCGGTGGTCTCGGCCGTGCTGCGCCCAGGCCGTGCGGTTGCTGCCGTGGATGCGGCCTTGCTACTCGCGCCGGACACGCTGGGCCGAGTCGAGGCTCGGCTCGTCGTCGGGGGCGCCACGCCGACGCTCGATGATGAGGCAACGGACGGCCGAGAGGCGCTCGTGCCGGAGGCTCGCGGCTTCTGTGCGACGCCCGCCGCCGAAAGAACAAGTGGCGCAGTCCTACCGACCGAAGGCCGCGCCGGCGCCACGGCAGCGGGCTTGCTGGATGTCCGGTCGTTGGCCCTCACCGCGGCGTTAGTGTTGGCCGTGGCTGCCCTGCTGCTCGGCCTCTCCGGCGCGGATGTCCGCTCTCTGGCGGTGCTGGCCTTGGCTCTGCCCTTGACCTCCTCTTCGCTGTCGTCGCTGTCGCTGTCCGCCAGGTCGCTGCTGCTGTCATCGTCGTCGTCGTCGTCGCTCTGGAGTATATTGTCCACCTCCTTGCTGAGGAAGGCCACCAGCTTCTTCTTTCTGTTGGCCCCCACGTCGTCATCATCACCTTCAGACGGCGATTCGGCGCTCGAATCGTCGTCCTCACTCGTCTCGCTCTCCTTGGCGCTCCTCGTCTTCCTCTCCGTCAGCCCCTTCTCTCTCGCCGCCTTCTCGGCCGCCTTCCTCTTCGCTTCCTTCTGCTCGGCCAGGTCGTCGGCCTCTCGCTCCTCCTTCTTTTTCTTCGTCTCCAGCTCCTCGGCCGCCTTCCTCTTCTGCTGTTGCTCTTTGAGCTTGGACAGCTCGGCCTCTCTCTTGGCCTTTTGTCGTTCGAGCTCCCTCTTCCTCTTTGCGAGCTCCTCCCGCTTTCGCGCCTGCTCTTCCTTCTTCCTCGCCTGCTCTTCCTCCTCCTTCCTGGCCCGTTCCTGCTCCGCTTTGGCTGCTCTCCTCTCGCGCTCTCTCTTGAGGCGCTCCTGCTCCTCCTTTCGGCGTTGGAGGTCGGCCTTTCGCTTCTGCGCCGCCGCCGCTTCTGCAGCTGCCGTCGCCTTGTCGTCCCTCCTCGCCTTATCCGTCGGCGACGACGTCGCCGTGGGGCTCGGCTTGGCTCCGCCGGTGCGGGCCGACGTAGCGCGGGAGACCGTAGGCTTCGGCTTCTCCTCTTTCTCGACCTCATCTTCGCTCTCCTCGTCATCCTCGGAGGAGCTTGCCAAGACCTTGGCTGGCTTGCCGCCGGGTCTCTTGCTCGCGCTTGCTGGCTTGGATGCGGGCTCAACTTCCTCTGATTCGCTCGCTTCGCTTTCGCTTTCGCTTTCACTCGCCTTCTTCGCACTCGCTCTTGGCTTGGCAGGCTTCTTATCGACGATCTCCTCATCGTAATCCTCCTCCTCCTCCTCCTCCTCCTCCTCTTCCTCGGAGCTGTAGTCCTTGATGGGAGCCCGCGCTTTACGGCTGCGCTGCGGCCGAGTTGTGGTTCGCGCCGCACTTACCTCCCGCTTCACGGTCGCCAAAGCGCGTCGGACGTCGGCCTCGTCGTCCTCGCCATCCTCTTCGCTGCTCTGCTTCGTCGTTTGTCGCTTTCGTTGCGGCTTCGCCTTTCGAGCCTTCACCAGGGTAGCCTCTTCATCGGATTCCTGAGCTGATGGCTCACTGTCCAGAGCATCAAGCGCGTCGTAGTCGAAAGCCTCCTCCTCCTCTCCCTCCTCCTCCTCCACATCTTCTTCGTCTTCAGAGGGCTCCTTAACGACCTGCCGCTTGGCTTTCGTCACGCTGCGAGCGCTGACCGCCTTGGCCGCCTTGGCCGGCGCGGCCCTCCTTCGTGTGACGCCCTTCGTGGGCTTGGCTTCCTCTTCGTATTCTGCTCTCTGCCTGTCGCTCGCCTGTCTGATGGACTCGACTTCGTCCTCGTCGAGAGGGGCGTCGGGCTCCTCGTCCAGTGCCAACAACGTCTTGTCGAACTTGGCCAGCGACCGCTTCGCGTTCTTGTCGATGACCGATTCCATCACGTCCTCCATGAGAAGCCGCAGCGTCTTGACGGTGCGCTGCGACATCAGTGGACGCTGCAGAAGCTTCTTGCGTTTGCCCTTGCCCTCCTCCGTCGATGCTGCGCATTACAACACACCGACACGCGGGCGCATGAGCATGCCACACCCCCTCTCGACATGCGGGCATTCGAAGAAGGAGAGATGGGAGATCCTGCGTACTGGTCACTAGCTTCAGCAGGTTGAGCACCTTGGGCAGCGTCTTGCCCTCCTTGCCCGTGGGGTTGCACAGGATCTCGTTCAAGAGCCCTCTCGCCATCTCGGCGTGATGCGAATTCCTGACCTCATCGTCCTGTGCACGAGAAGGGAGTGTAATGAGCAAGACGCGAGCACCTGCAGGGACATGCATCGCACGAGAATGCAACTTACATCGTCGTCACGGTTCTCCGGTTCGTTCTTGGCCACACGCAGATGGTCTTCGTCCGTCAGGTAGAGGAGGAACTGGGCAACAGAAGACAGGTCGACCGAGTGCAGGGGCGATTCCGGCGCTGCCTTCAGGAACAGTCGCAGGGTGGGCATGAAGGACAAAGCAACGCTGCGTTGATGCTGTCGCCCACCGTCAGCTGCGTTGACAAGCACGGAAGGCGGAGAGAGACGGTGAACGCCGTACCTTGGCTGACGAGAACGCGTACAGGGGAAAGAAGAGGCTCAGGCACTGCCTTAGCTTGTAGTCCTCTTCCGTGTCGGGATCAAACGAAAGAGCCAACAATTGCGGAAGGAGCTGCGCCAAGTCGAGATGTTACGAGTGGACGCCACTGGAGTCTTTCGTGTCGCGCACGCGAAACGAACCTTGTCATTATGAACGGCGTCGTTGAGGAGCAGTTTGGCCCATCCCTCCACTGCCTGCGTTCGCAGCTCCTCGTTCTCGCTGGGAGGTGGACCAAGAAATGTCAGCCGACGCCCCCCACGCGCTACTGGGAGCGAGCGAGTCACCTCTTGAGAGCCTTGGTGAGCGAGTCGAGGACGTGGTGATACGTGTCGACGGAGGGACGGAATGTGTCGCTGCCTTTGCCATCCGCCTCTGTGTCTTCTTCCGCCACCTTGACCTTCCCTTTGGCCTGGATGGTGGCATGCATCGTCAGAGCCACGTGCACGCACACGCACGCACGCACACGCACAGGACCAATCCCAACCAACATCACCGGGGCGCACGTACCGCGAAGTGGGATTCGTCCCACCGAAAGGCCGCGAACAAGTCGAACGTCGCCTGCGAACATCATGGCGAGCGAGTTGAGTCCAGTCTCCGGTCTAATAAGGATCATTAGTGGGCGAGGAGTCATGTACCTGCATGGCTGCTTCCTTGACGTCGTCGTCATCGTTGAGGAAGGCTTGATGAAGAAGAGTGAGGTAGGTCTTCGCAGTATCCTTGATATAGGGAAATAAACGCGCATAGACAACCAACAATTGAGTTGCGCTGCAGTGGTGGTTGGAGCAAGTGAGACTGGGATTGGTTTGCTGCGCACCTCATCTAGCAAGCAGTAGAGGCCCAAGCACTGGATCGCATGCTTGCGGATGGCGACGTCCTCGTGTCGAAGAGAAGTCAAGATGACAGTTCCCAGCAGCCCCATGATTCCACCGTCCTTGAGATCCTGTTGCAGGGGGGGGGGGGGCACGCGTAAGCCCAGTGTCGCGACTCCGCTTTGGCTGTCAAGTCGACTCTTGAGCGGGTCACACCTTTCTCGTGCTGCGCAGGAGGGCCCTGGTCACGATCAACGATCGGCCAAAGACCGCGTCTTCGATAAGCTGCAGCTCGGCCTGCTCCTCCTGAAGACCCTGGGCTTCGGTCTGGAGCTCGCCCCGTTCCTAATGGGCGGCGCAGAGGATCCACGTATGCTGTGAGCAGCTCACTTGTCACGGCGGCAGGGTGAAGAAGATCCACGAGTAACGCACCTCCTTGAGGTGGTCTCGTTCAATTTTGCTCTTGGCCTTTCGCAGCTTGGTCTCCATCTCTTCCAGAAGGCCCTGTATCTCTTCAAAACGCTTCTCGGCCACTTCCCGCGCGGCCTTGACCTCCTCGCTATCCAGGTCGTCGAGGGGGTCCCGAATGTCGGACAGAATCTCGAGGACCAACCTGGCCATAGCCACGCGACAACAAAGGTTTGAGAGAGAACCCATGGCGAGCCTCCTCTCCCCGCTGTCAATGCATACCGGACATACTCCTCTTCGCGCGGATGGATATGGCGCAGGAGGGTCATGATGGATTCCATGACCGATTCGGACTCACCCTGAACGAGCAAGTGACCTGGCGCAGCAGAGTCAGGCCAAGTGCTGGAGATGATCTCGTGTGAGAAGAGGGGCAGAGTACGAAGGAGGGCAGATAGGGCTCGTCGGCCCGCCTCATCGCTGAAATCGTAAATGGAGCCCAGCCGCAGCAGCTGATTCATCACAAACTCCTCCTTGACGTTCTTCTCCAGCAGGCGGCAGAACTTGGCGAGCTCGGGCAGCAGTTCGTCCAGTCTGTTGAGCATCTATTTACATGGGCGACAGTTGTGAGAAGAGGCTCGCCCCCACCCACCCACCTCCAGGGCAAGGGCTAGCGTACCTTCTCGGCCTTTAGGTAACCACAAAAGAAACGCCAACCTGGTAGAGAGCCCCCCCCCCACCCACCGTAAGACGCGACTGGGCAAGCTGTCTCGATTGGAGGCAAAGGCGGGAGGCCGTACAGAATGCTCGCTCGGGAGTGAGGTCGGCTTCGAGCCTGGAGAGGGAGTACCACCGATCAGCATCCTGAGTAGTCAGCTTGGGCTCGACTTCTGGATTGGCCGCCTCCAAGGCGTCATCGTCGTCGCTGTTGCTTTCATACTCCCTCTCCAGCTCCCTTCGGCTCCTCTTCTGTACCTCGGTCTCCTTCTCGCGCTGGATGTCCTGGTCCAGATGACCCTTGGCGATGAGGCACCGAAGGGCGGACGACACGACCTCTTCCGACTCCTCGACATCGAGAGCGGCGAGAAACTTGATGAGGCCCTCACCATCTGGCCAGGCATGAAGCGAGACAAGGTCAGCCATCTCAGCCGCCTCACCGCGCCAAGAGCGGAGAGAACAAGCGGGACGTACCGCTGCGCCCTTCGCACAGAGCGGTGTACCAGCCGCACACCATTTCCTCGCAGGCTGCCTTCACTTTCTCTTCTCTTGCATTCAGACCGTCCCTGATCAGGGACATCCGCTGCTCGATGGAAAGCGCCTTCATCGGCACCTTCGTGTGTATCATCTGGTAGGCAAGCACGCGCACCTGCAAAAGCGGAAGGAGTGAGTGGACCACGCTTGCCCGACGCACCGACGGTTACGTTGATCGTTACCTCCTCGCAGATGTCCCGAGTGCGCTTGATGACCTCGGGCAGCGAGGTGTTCGAGAGACCGATGCAGTTCAGGGCCGCCATGCGGACCTCCCTGGTGCCGCGGCCAGATGAAGCGTGAGCAAAGGCTGAGGCTGAGGCTGCTGGAAGAGTTGGTGAGGTACTTGTGTGCATCAGTGGCGAGCAGACGAATGTACTGGGAGATGACAGGGTCCTTCTCATCTTCGAGGTCCTGCAGACGGCTCAGCGAGTGCACGGCAGCAACCCGCACGTTGGGGAACTTGTCTGTCCCTCGCATGAGCATCTTGTTCAACAGCAGCTCCCAAAGATCCTCGCTGCATTGGGGCAAAGGGAGGCGGCCTCGTTAGCGAGTGATGATGCAGAGAGCAGGTAGCACGTACTCGAGCTCCGCTTCCTCGTCGAGTTGGTTCATCATGCTGGCAATGAGGTCGCTCGTACGAAACCGCACCGCCTTGTCATTGGCGTTCGAGGCCTCCAGAAGATGTCTAATGAGCTGCAGGAAGAGACTCTCGTTCGCAGAGCCCTTCTGCTGATCGGGCGTAGTCACAAAATGCACAACGAATTTGCAAAGACGCTCAACGGCCGGCTCGCGCTTCCATACGACAAGCAATCGATTAACGTGTGCTATGAACTCATCCTTGAATCCTTCGCGATCTTCAGCCTGCAACTCGAGACATCTCTGCCATCCTCTCTTGTGGGCCGTCACCGATTTCTGACATGCTTCGAAAAGTTGTGCTAGTGTCGCCTTATTCAGGGCCATGATCGGCTTCCGCTCGCCCACGAACCCCTCCCGCGATCGAACCAATGATCTGATTTCTGTGTTGGTTTTCGCGCCATAGCCCATTTTGGCGGGAAATGACCACTATACCAGCTGGCGGGATTTATCCGGACACCCCGTGACGTACATGTTGCAGCTGAACGGAATCAAAAGGGTTACCACAAACAAACTCGGAGAGCTGATGGATAGGGAAGGTTCACCCTCCTCGCTGATGCCAGTAGGCTCAGAGAGTAGTGCTAGCAAATTTGGAGACGGTACGTCTGTACCGGGCAAGAAGGGTGGCGGTGTGGATCGGTGGTGACGGGGCGATCTGTACTGCGGGTGGACAGAGGTGTTGGTGCCGCGGCAGCAATGGCAGGCACTGGTGATGCAGAGATACCACGACGTACTTGAGATTCGAGAACGGCTGCGGGGCGTAACTGGCCAACCCTCCTATGGGCGGCTTTTGAATGCTGCTCGTACCGAGGTCAAAGAGACGCTTTCCCACCACAACCTCCTTCAGGTACCGCTTGTTGCTACTGTGGCGCCCTGAATGCGTGGCTAACTGTTGCAAACTGGTGCAGCTTGTCTACCTCTTTTTGCAGGAGGAGGGCATGAACGACACATTGAAGAGCCTTCAGCAAGAGTCTAAAGTTCCTTGTACTCAGAGCCACCACGGTGCTGCACGCACACCTCCACACTCGCTAATAATTCCACAGTTTGTAATAGCGACGGCCTGCCTGTTGGTGCAATGACTGGGCTTTTGCGGCTCTCAATCAAAGATACAAAGAACCTGTTTAATGTGGAGGGGAACGGTAGGCACCACTCTCACATCCATCCGCGATGGTTAGAATGCATACTAACTCAACGCCCCTCTGTGTTACAGAGAGCGGAGACAATGATCCTGAAGTGTCGGTGTCAGACTTCGTGCCGGTTGCAGTGCCGTTCGATAAAGGTTAAGCTCGAGACACCTGGCAGTCCAGATGGTCTCACAACTTCTGCCCCTACAGAGACTCAAGAAGATGAGGATAAAGGGCTTGATACAGAAAGCGGCTTGGATGCCCTCACGTTCGACGCAAAGAAAGAGGTGGTGTCCGGCACGCTCAACGGCCTGATCGCGTGGCTTACTTCGCCAGCAAACTCCGGTCAGTTCCCCCACCATTCTTCAAGCTCGCGGAGGAACTTACCTTCGTCATGTGGCTTGGCGATCTCGTGCAGACCTCAACTTTAAGAAGATGATTCTGCTCACCTATCACGCTTTCACAACACCGCCTGTGTTCCTCAGCAAGTTCATACGACGCTACTACGCCGTCGCCAGGAATCCGACCATGGATGAGGAAACCAAGAAACAGATCCACAACGTACGTCTCCACCTCCTGTCCTCAAACACATTGAAACAGGAGCTGAGGTCTTACTCTTCATGGCACCAGCGCATCTTCTTGGTGATCAAGATTTGGATTGAGCGCCACAGAGGGGATTGGAATAACGAGAAGCTCGTCTCCCAGCTCCTTAACTTCCTTGGCAGCATCCCTGGAGAGTCCGTTCCCCTTGGGCTTGCCCTCTTGTTCCACTAGTGTTCTGCGCTTTGCATCGTGGCCTTGGCAAGCTCCTCCTCTGACTCGCCAATTGCGTCCTTAGCTTGGAGAGGACGAAGCTGCGTAACGCGCTGGATAACAGAGAGAAGAAGTATCAAAAGCTGGATCAGACCAACGCACCCGATCCAAAGGTACCTCTTATGTTGCTGTGCTGTCTGCGATCGCAGCACCCTCGAGTAACCATGAACATCATTGGCCAGGTCCCGAAGAACATCTCTGTCTTCTCTCCCAACTTGACTCTGGACGACATCGATGAGGAGGAGATCGCCCGACAGCTGACGCTCATCGAATACGAGGTTCGCCACGCCAACGTTGAGACAGCATCTGACGCTACAACTGCCCTGTTGATGCGCGACTAACCAAACGATCCCATAGTACTACGAGGCCATTGATTCGTCGGAGATGCTGAGGAAGGCCTCCACGGACAACGAATCGCGCGAGTGGGGTCCCAACGTTATCGCGTCGCTTGAGGTACGCCTACTTCGCGCAGGCGTTGCCTCTGAAGCACACAATCACTCACCCCACCACGGTGACAAAAACGTTTGCCCTCGGTTGCTGTCCTGGCCTGTAGCGCGCCAACAAGGTGGCGCGGTGGGTGGCCACCTCCATCCTCATCGTGCCCGAGCTCAAGCAGCGCGTCAAAGTGCTTGCGCGCTTCATCCGCATTGCCGACGTGCGTCATCCACCCCGACCCCGGCCCGCTGCAATGGCGCCACCTGCAGTTTGTGACGTGAGCATGTCTCCCGTGTTCGCCACAGCACTTGCGGAAGCCGCCACAGAACAACTTCGCGACCTTCGCGGCGGTGTTTGCGGGCATCAACAACTCGTCAGTCTACCGTCTCCGCTTCACACGTCGCGAGCTTCCCAAGGAAGAGAAGAAGGTGAGGATTCCCTCTTCGTCAACTGGTTGTTCGTGCTAGGGTGAGTCTGACCTTGCGTGTACCTCTTGTAGACGCTGGAGGAGTTGGAGCGATTGTTGAGTCCCGAGAACTCGTACGCCAACTACAGGGCCGCCCACGAGAGCACGCGGCCTCCGCTGATCCCCTTCCTGTACGTGCTGCGTCTTGTTGTTGTCGTGTTCTGCAGCTGGTGATGGTGATGGTGATGGTGATGTGGGCGCGACAGAGGCGTGCACCTGCGTGACATCGCGATGGTGGAGGAGGCGGCTGACGACGATGACGGGAAGGGCGAGGTGGACCTGGTTCGGTGCAAGTGCTCCTACCCCTTCATCTCGTTTCTCCTCCACCGCTTCAAGCCCATCCCCTACAACTTCCACCACGTCCACCAGATCGCCTCCTTCCTTCGTACGTTTAGCGTCAAGGAGATCTCGGACGAGGAGATGGATCGTCTCTCCAACACCATCGAGCCCAAGAACTCCGAGTTTGTGCTCTAAATCATCAATGTATCAAATGAAAAGTAGCTCGCCGCAAGAGTTGCTGATCCACCCAAGGAATAATGACAGGATAGGTGAAAGAAATAGAGCTCCAAAACTGGTTTATTGCTCCATTTGTGGCCCGTTTCCGCTGTACAGTTGTACTTCGTTTAGATGTCGGTGACGGTAAGACCTGGGAGGAGCATACATGGGTAAGAAGATTGAAAGAATTTGTTGAGTTGATGTGAGGGAGAGAACGTACCAGGGGGCAGGGACTGCTTGAGCTTGTCGACCTTGTCGGCCTCCTTCACGACGAGCGTGTACAGGTACTTGCTGCAGCGGACCTTGAACTTGGTGTTCCTCTTGTTCTTCTTAATCTTGACCCCTATGATTGCGAAAAAAGCTGGGTGAATCCTCCGGACGTAGATGCAGCGTCTCCGCATCAAAATCGATTGATGGAATTATGAAGAGGAGGGTAGCGTACACTGGGCGTCCTTGCGCCTGGCGGTAAGAAGGAACTGCTTGATCTCTTTGATCTGCTTGGGCTATAAGATAGAAGATGCATCAGCATTAACACATCACCAGCCCACACAACAGGTTTGCCACTGAATTCAAGGCCCGCGCCGCGTACCATCTTGAGGAACTTAGCCGAGAGGGAAGGCCAAGATAGCGAGGGAGGAAGAAGGGAGAAAAGAAGAGCAAAGCGAAAGCTGGCCTCTTATTTTCAATAATTCTGCGTAAGCTTTGAAAAACGATTGGTGCAGAGTCGGTTTGTTGGCTGTCGACATCAACTAATATCTATCAATTTCCACCTTCGAACGTTTTTTCCTCCTCTTCCCTCTCTATCCTCCAGAGCCGTCCGTCCGATCCGTCAAGATGGTTCGTGATTTCTGGCTCTTGCCCCCTTCCTCCTCTCGACTGGGTCTTGTTTTAGGGTGGGGTGAGGTCATGCATGAGTGCTAAGAGAGGAATCTTTGATCCCCACAGGTGCAACGTCTTACCTACCGCCGCAGGCACTCCTACAAGACCACCTCCAACACCACCCGTGTTGTCAAGACCCCCGGTGGTCGCCTCGCCCTCCAGTACACCAAGAAGAAGGCTAACGGTCCCAAGTGCGGCGACTGCGGCGTCAGCCTCCCCGGTGTACGTATCTACTAAACTTTGCGAGAGCAATTCTATGCCATCACTATGGCCATTTGTTAACACTCTTTTTCCAGATTGCCCACCTGAGGTCCAAGGAGTATGCCCGCATCTCCAAGCGTCAGAAGCACGTCACCCGTGCCTACGGTGGTTCTCGCTGCGCTACTTGCGTGCGCCAGAGGTACCATTTCAACGTCATCCTACTCTCTTGTACCCCCAACCAATAATGTTGTTTTCTTCCAGGATCGTCCGTGCTTTCCTGATTGAGGAGCAGAAGATCGTCAAGAAGGTGTTGAAGCAGCAGCACGCTACCAAGGCGAAGTAAATGCACATACTGGTAGATAAAGGCTCTGAATAAATATCATCAAAAAACAAAAAAAATGTTTGTTCTCCGTGCCGCTGTGCGCAGCCACAGTCACCCGAAGCCTTTGGGGAAGAGTAGCAAGTTGTTTTGGGTGAGCCCAGGCTCATGGCTCCCTGCTTCATTTTTACGCGCTCCACCTTCGTTTTCTCGTTCGCTTTTCCTTCCTTGCCAGCACAACAAACAAGATGAGGCGTGCGGCATCTTCGGCGCGTGTGGGAATCAGTTTTTCCCGGTCAGTTGCGGGTGCATCGGTCACTTCACGCGTGTTTGCGGCCGACACTCCGTCGCTCTCCTCTCGAGCAAAGGCAGGAGCCACCGGCACCCTTCGCAGCCGCAACCTCTCTAATTCCTCTTCTTCATCTGAGTCTTTCACTTCGCCAAAATCTTCAACTGGCACTTCCAGCTCCGGCACCTCTGCGCGCATCCCTGTCGTCAGTGGCACCGTGGTCCGGTGCGTGGTCACGTTTGTTTACTCCCATTTATTCCGCTTTGATCATCATTCAACTATTTCTGGCCTAATGAAACACCCACTCGCGAGCTAGACCCCTCGTCGTTGCCGGTGCTCGCCAAATGGGTCCTCTTCTCCTCGAACTCCTCGACGCCGCCGACGAAGGTACTCCTCTCGCTTGCGTCACCTTGCTCTCTATCTCTCTCCTTTTTAACACGTGATGACAAACATCTCTCTCTCTCTCCATCCCTCTCCTGCCGTTCCCTCGCGCGAGCAGACGAAGAGGGGCGTTCTTGACCTCGGCCCTGCCCTCGAGGCAGGGAGGAGTACAAGCTGGAGTCGTGCGGGTACTCGCTTACAGGACCTTGTCCGCCTTGCCGTAGTAGCGGTTGACGAACGCCACCTGCAGAGAAGAGAGAGGAGAGACACGGCAACGCCACAACACAAAATAAACAAGGGTGAACACAACTTGAACGAACAAGCGCCTAGAGAGGGCGTGAGGTGTGCGCACCTTGTTGCCAGAGACGTCGGGGTAGTCGTTCTGGGGGTAGTACTTCCAAATCTTGAGCTCGTCGAGGGCCTTCCTCTTCTCGGGGCCGAGGGCCTCGATCTTGGCCTTCCAGGCGGCCTTCTCCTCCCTGATTCTCTTCTTCTCGGCGTTGACTGTGTCCTTGATGACCTTGATGAGCGCCTCGAGCTTGTCCTTGTTCTCCTCGGGGTTCAAGTCGTTGTCCTTCAGCACGTCCGCGGCGATCTCCTGTAGTTGAGGGAAGAACAACGTTCGAGTGGTTAGCTCTCGAAGAGAACAGTGTTCAACGAGTAAACTAAAACGAAGATGTAGCTGCTTGATGGCACTTGATTCCCCACAGGAGGCTCGAGTCTCAGTTAAACTAGATCTCCCGAAGAGGAGCAAGCATTATGGAACAGCGTTGCTCTTGCGCTCTGATTTCTCTTCTTTTCGCTTCACTGGTCGAAAGCGAAAAGCTGCTTTTGGCGCGTGTGTGCGTGTGCGTAGTGTGCGTGTGCAGCGGAAAGGAGGGGGGGGGAGCCGTACGTCGACTTCGTCCATCTCCCAGTCAAACTCGAAGGTGGCGCCCTTGCCGTTCACCTCTGTAACGACGTTGACGACAGTGTCTTCGTTGCTGGGCTCCTCCTGGGCGCGAGGCAAGAAGATGTAGGGGAGCGCGAAGTTGAACTTGACCAGCTCCTCCTCCTTCATGTCCTTGAGGCCCTCCCTTCTCTGGTGGGTCTTGAGGAAGAATGCCCGAGGGACGACACTCCTCGGATCGGTCCTGTGTGCACACACCGCCATCTTGTTAGCACAAAGAAAGGACAGTGCGGGAGCGCTGGGGCTACTTACTTCCACGTGGACTTGGGAATGTAGGGGACCCAGTCCATCTTGAGCTCCTTCATGGGCACGAACTCTTCCTCAATCTTCTGGACCGACTTGATGCCGAGCTCGGCGGGAGGGGGCAGGGTCGAGATGACTGCTACGATGGCAGGAATAGGCACCACGCGGTCCTTGTCTCCGAACTTGACCAGCTGGGCTGCAGTGGCGAATCGGAGTTGGGGGGGGGGGCAAAACATAAGATGGAGAAAATCTTGCGGGCTAGTAGGGACGCGTCACGTACGTTCGGTGACGCCAAACAAGTAAACAGCATGCTTGGCGCCGGCCTTGTAGAGGTCGCCGTCCTCCTCGAGGGCCTCCTTGAGGTGGTCGAAGTCCCACTCGACATCGAACACGGAGTCGTAGTTCTCCCACTCAGTGCCGACGAGGTAGATGTCCTTCCACAGCTCCCAGAGCGGTTCGCCCTCGTTGCCCATTCGGTTGTCGATGAGGGCGTGAACGTAGTCCACCTTTCGCTTGTTGGAGCCGTAGTCCTCCATGCTCACGCCCCTCTTCTTCACGTCGGCCTTGAGCTGGTCAAGCGTGAGTGGCATGAGGTGCTTGTAGAGGATGGCATAGATGTAGTTGGCCTTGCGGTC